>CAEMYA010000033.1:164847-190237 GCA_903131615.1 Diplodus sargus
TAAGGAAGACACTCATGAAGTTTTGTGGTCCTAGCTTCAGAAATGTGGAAAAACGAGCGAGTTTAAAAAAGGTGCAGTTTGGAAAATCCTCGCCCCGATTTACATTGGAGTGAAGGGGACTGTTGAGAGCTACTCTTGTCAGTTAGAGACAGTTAATTCAAAAACCGTAAATCCTACAGATAAAATAGACACATTGAGAGAAAGAAGACATGTGTGGCTACAACTCTGGAAACTATCACTGTTTTTGAGTGACATTTGTGGCCGGGAGCATGATGTAAACAGAAAATGGCAGAGGAAAATTTTGAGTTTCTCTCACTCTGTCAGTTGGCTCTCTCACTCTGCTGCACGAACATTCCGCCATACACACTCATTGAAAACCCTGAATTTTTCCAAAATCACTCACCGTCATTAAGGGGCCAGAGTTCAAAAACTATACATCGTAGCAAAAAAGTTCAAATACAACTCAAATAGACAAGACTTGTGCCTACATTTTAAAGTTTGAATGGTGTTTCTAGGTGAACGTATGCCAGAGCAGAAGATATTTGAAAAACATTGCAGATTTGCGACTTTTTTGACCTCGTCCCATTCATTCCTTATGGGAAATTTTTCGCAGTTTTTCGCGACTTACGTCGCGAATAATTGATATTCGGGAAAACTGAATAATAGCACACCGAGTCAGAACGAGCCGCACGTTTTGATATATAATTTGTTTGTGTGTGAGGAGATAGTTACCGAGCACAGCCCACTAATAATCACACATATTTTTATGAAGAAATGTCTTTAAAAAATAAATTAAACAGCATTTTCTAGCGACTTCTTCATTCCTTTTCTTCTTTTCATGGCTGACTTTCTGAGTTCTTGTCCTCTGTAAAGCAAATTCGAACATCACACTTTCTGCATTGCGTGTTAGTGTATCCTTTAATGCAGTGTCTGCAGCGTCCTCTCCCTGTCTTCACTGGGAAATGTGCAACTAGGTCCTTGCGTACATCCAATGGGAGGTGTGCACTTCTCTCGGATGGTCTCTTCTGAGCATTTAGAGGGCTTCCTGATGTCACTGTTGCTGGGCTCCCTTTGCCTGAAGATGGTCGTCCTCTCTTTGGAGTTTGGAGCGCCGTGTTGACCAGAGGTCCGTTTCACAAAGCAGGTTCAACAAACTCTGAGTCTAACCCTGAACTCTGAGTTGATCTACTCTGAGATAAGAAACTCTGAGTTTTCGGTTCCAGAACAGCTGATTTGGGTTAGTTTGATCAACTCGGAGTAGTTTCACCTGGAGTTAAGCGCGTACACCACAAGTATAGAAAGACAGCGTCATTGGAGCCCCGATTCAACGAGTCACCATGGCAACGGGGAAGAGGGCGGCTACGTTTTTCACTCCGCTGAAATTGGAAATATTAATGCGCTCATACGGTGAGTTTGCGCATGTTTTTAGAAGGAAGTGTAACACCGCTGCAGCAGCAAAAGAGAGGGAGACGGTGTGGGAGAACATTGCTGCTCGGGGTCAATGCGTTAGTTTAAATGTAGTCCTTTGCAATCACAATAATATTACAGGGGGAAACTGCTTGAGTGGTAGAATATTAATTTATTTCATTTAGGTGCAATCCAGCGGGGGAGAAGCGCACTTGGCAGCAGCTTAAGATGAAACATAAGAACATTATACCTCGGCATAATCTCATGGGGATTCCTTATTTTGATCATGTTTTACATTGTAAAGTAGGCCTAAATATTAAGTGGCTGTTTTGTTTTATCCCCAACATAATGCTGTTTTCACGAACATAAATGTCTTCTCATCTGTATCATGTTCTGTTGAAAAATTAAGACTATTTAAACTAACACAGACTTCTACTCAGCCAACAGAAAGAAGCAGATGCCCGTAAAACGGGTGGTGGCCCAGCACCGCCACCTTTGACGGAGGCAGAGGAGCTGGAAATGATAAAGATGGTAGAAGCCGTTTCAGGGCGAGGAACACTTTGCTGACCGCTCTGCGTACAGTTGCTCAAGTGCTCTGCATCTCCGAGGTGGTTCATAAAAAAATCCCATTTGCAAAAAAAAAAAAAAAAAACGCAGCGCAACACACAATATCTGCCGGGATGCGAGAGCATGACTTCGGCTGGTGATGTTGGAAATGTAAGGACGGATTAGGTTGTGTATGTAAATGATGGACTGTGACGTGAAACGGTACCGCTCAAAAAGACAACTGTCTGGAAATGCAAGAACATCTATGGTCTGATAATCATCTCCCGACGAATATTTAATTCTCAGCGCAGTAATGCTGCACCTTCATCCACGGGATCATTATCAAAAGGACATGCCATGAAAATAGTCGCCACCTAATATAACTTCTAACGAAGGACTACTGACTGATTTTCTCAAAATACAGACGGCAGAACTGTACTACGCCAAAACTCGCCCGCTGACTGAATGAATGAGGAAATCAAATACTGTGTGTGGCTGAAAGAGGGCGGAGACAGAGAGAAACTCGAGGTTTGTTGAGAAAAACCTGGTCCCGACCAGGTTAGTTTCACAGAGTATGTTACCATGGTAACTGACCGAGAGCTTAAGTTACCTCTCTCTGTGAAACAGGCTAGAGTTACTCCTCTTTCTCTGGTTTGAGTTACCTCCCTTTGTGAAACGGAAAACTCAGAGTTTCCCTCATTTCAGGGTTAACAGACTCAGAGTTTTCACTAAACCTGCTTTGTGAAACGGACCTCAGGATGAGAGAGGATGCTAGCTGTGCCTGAAACTGTCTCCTATTCATTGTCTCTTTGCGAGACATCTTGAGAGAGGATGATGGTATGCCAGAAGATGTACATGTACCAGTGACAGGATTTGATGGGGGACCTCTATTTGGCTGTAAATGAGTCCAACAAATCCACACTTCCCATGTACTTGTTGTAGGCACCAACAATGTAATGCCTCTCAACTTCATTGTAGGTTCTGGTCTAACCCGACACTGCTGACCGGGATGCCATACAGATTCATATCAAAAAACCCGAACTATCCCTTTAAGAGAAGTTGCTTGTGCGTTATTTCTTGGAACTTCATATTTTTCACCATATCAATCAACTTCTTTTGAAGAGGCTCTTTTTTTAATTTGTCTTACGAAGTTAAAGTGAAACTCTCGGCAAAAAGCAACCAAGGCTTTATTTGTGATTGAATATGAGTCAAACCTTCGTGTAAAAGCATAATTATGACAAAAGACGCACTTTTAAGATTTATTGTAGTTGGGTTTTCGACACTTTTTGCCGGCAGAGATGCAGCAGCTAACGTGAGTAGTTCAAAAACCTTCTTTTTCATAAATTCTGTGTACACAAACAATGTTCTCAATGCTCAAGTTCATGAGTAGAGACCCTGGTGATGCTACGAGCAAAGTTTCATGTTATGTCGAACCTTCTTAGTGTTCTAAAAATAGCGATTTTGATGCCATCGTATCTCTGCCCTTAGCACTCCCGTTCAAAATAAACATGCCCGAAAAACCAACTACGGTAAATCTTAAAAGTGCGTATTTCGTCGTAATTATGCTTTTACACGAAGGTTTGACTCATATTCAATCGCAAATAAAGCCTTGGTTGCTTTTTGGCGAGAGTTTCACTTTAAGTATTGTGACCCAACTCAGGAAAAGTGAACTTTAATTTGAAATTCTTTCGCACTAAGTTAACTAAGGAGAACTCGATCAGCCGACGAAGCATCATTCAGTTACTTTAGTGAATAATTTAATTTAAGTTTATCAGTCAGAGCCTAAGAATCACCACTTAAACAAACGGACCAAGATCATCATCATCTTCATCATTCTCATCAAGACCATCATCATTAACAAAGACATTATGGCGACCGGCTGTTTAAGAAGCCGTTTTGAGCGGTAAGAAATACTCTTTTGCCAGGTTGAACCAGCCCTGGTCTGCCAAGTCGAACTGGCTCTGCTCTGCCAGGTCACCCCAACGAACACGAGCGGTGTAACCTCTGGATTGAGACTGCCAACCTGAAGTTTAAGGACAACCAAGGCCACTGGAGACAACCACCTTCCACTTAGTAAGGGCTACCTTAAAAATTACATTATTCTCTTAATAGTTAAATGCTTTCACCCCACCCGCAACTTCACCATCTGCACATATTTCATTCATGATCTCGCTACATTGGTCATTACAGACTCAGCATCTTTCTCTTACCTGTTAATCTTGTTATTGGTTTAGTTTGCCTTCTCATTTATTTACTACTATGAACATAATTGGTTGTTCATTAGAATAAATTGCATGTCATTTCAAATTCGTTCAAACTTCATTTTTTGAAAAAGTGACAGCCCTAGTGGGGGTTTGTTTTAGGGGCCCATCCACATGGAAATTCTTTTGTGTGTAAAAGCACGTTTTGCATTGTTTGCTTGTTTGCTGCATACTTTGCGTATCGATGACGCCATCGGCCCACCCCTCGACCTCTAGCCTTCGACCTCTTAATCCTGCAACGTCTCATGACAATAACAACAACAATGTCGGACTACACGCTTGTGTTCATGCTGCAGAAGATATTGAGCCTATTAGGGTTACTAGGGCAAATTATTACGCTCCTCTGCCACTACGCTGATCAAAAAAGGATTATGGACAACCACATACGCCACATCATTTTAGATCCACCACGAAGGGCTACCAGGAGAAGATTTTGGGTTAGTTACAGTGCGCAAGCTTTATGCGCATGCTCCGTTTTTGGTGAATTTCAAGCACCACCTATAGGCCTGGAATATGAACTAAAGCATGTTGAGTAGTTTACAATCGATCCATTTGGATGCAAATATTCTTGAAACGTGGACATAATTAATTAATTGATATTGATACAAGTTGACCTTGTCTTGTCAAATTTGACTATTTTCCTCCGGATTAGTCAAAGAGATAAAAGAACGGAGGTGGTGCCCCAATTCACGAGTACATTATTAATCTCAAGTGAATAATGAATCCAATTATAAGTACTGTTTCCCTTACACCATTGACAGGCCATTATATTACCACCTCTACCTGGGGGAAGCCATCCCATGTATCTATGGAGTCCCCAAGATACACAAGGTAGTAACACCACTCAGACCCATCATCAGCAGCATCTACACAGTTACCTATAACATATCCAAGCACTTAGCTACTATTCTCGCTCCTTTGGTCGGTAACACTGGACTCAGACACAACAATGGTTTCTTATGATGTCACCTTACTTTTTACATGCATTCTCACTCCAGAAGCGGTAAAGATGGTGAAGATACTGCTACAGGATGGCACTCTGTGCAGCAGAATCAACTTTACCATGGACCACATGGGTCACTACTTGACCTCTGTCTGACAAACACCTACTTTCAGTACAATGAAGGTTCCCACAGACCGAAGCCGTATCATGGTCTTACCCAGACCTGGCATTGTACTGCCCCCAGGCCACATCCGGCCCTTTGGCCATCCCTAACCGGCCTGCGTGAGGTCAATGGGAAGTTAGCGATCAAACGTAAATAAGTGTACATCATGCATGGAATACAACTGCATTGCTTTTATTTTGAAGGTGACTGTTTTTTAGGGGGCCAAACCCGAGGGGCCCGAGGGTCCTAGCAAAATGCGTAGGAACCCTATTATAATTGTAAAGATTTTTATTTTCACTTTTCTACAGGGGACGCTATAACCGAGGACAACACGTTTTTGCTGATAACTCCCAAACCGTATGTTGCACATTCAAAAACCTTGTATCCCCAGATTCCCTGAATGGAGCTGAATCACTTTGCAATGGCCACGCCAACTTCCGGTTAGAAAGTTTTTCCGCAAAATCGCAAAAACTGGAAAACCTACTTTTTCAAACTCCTCCTTGGGATTTTGTCCGATCTGCGTGAAACTTGGCACGTACACTCTTCAGCTGGATCTGATCTAAAGTTATCAAAAGAATTTTCCTCGGTCAAAAAATACGCTAATTATTCGGGAACAAATTTCTATGGCTAGCTATAAACATGTCAATTGTTTGATATCTCGGTCAAACTACATGCTATTAACACAGAAATTAAGATCCTTGGTTGTCATGACACTGGGAAGGGATGAGCCGAATTTGGCGAAGTTTGGCCACTAGGGGGCGCTAAAAATATGGGAAGTTTATATCTCTTGAACGGCTACACCGATTTTTACTAAATTTGGTCGGTATGATGTAGGGCCAATCCTGAGGCCATATCTTGAAGGTGGTCATGACTGCTCAATGTGGACGTGGCTTATTACAAGATAAACAACAAACATTCATTTCAGCCAAACTATTATGCTGACAGCTTTGAAATGTATATGGTACATAAAGGATAGGACACAGTTCTTTCATACCAAAAATTACACATGTACACTAGGTGGCGCTATAATGGATGCAATCGCGTTTTTGCCTGAAACTTCCACATTTAAAATAACACATTCGCAAACCTTATATCCATATGTTCCCTGAATAGAGCTGGGTTTTCTGACATAGGCCACGCCCATTTCTGCTACACATTTCGTTCACTAAATGGCCACACATGCAAAATCTACTTTTTCGAACTCCTCCTTGGGATTTTGTCCGATCTGCGTGAAACTTGGCACTCTTCAGCTCGACCTGATCTAAAGTTATCAAAAGAATTTTGCTCGGTCAAAAAATGCACAATTTATTAATGAACAAATTTCTGTAGCTAGATACAAAAATGGAAACTGTTTGATATCTCGGTCAAAGTAAATACTATTAACACCAAATTTGAGATCCTTGGTTGCCATGAGACTGGGAAGGGATGAGCTGAATTTGGCCCCCGTTCATAACTGCTTGCAGTTCTAGTTGTTGTTGCTTTTTTTAGCGCGAGTTTATGCAGCTTCTTCTTCTCTGGTTGCAAGTCACTATTAAAAAGAAGTAGAAGAACTGCAATGTTCTTCTCTGTGTTGCAGAGCCCGCGAACTGAGCTCACGAGAGATATTAGTGTTAGTATGATTAGCTGTTATCCCTCAAAAATGTCAGCTCATGGGAAAAAAAGAAAGTTCGATACAGAGTGCCGAATTCTTAACCAAACCTGGACTCCTAAGTATTTATTTACCGTGTGCTTAGTTTGCAGAGAACAGAATGCTGTGTTAAAGGGTTATAGTTTGAATTGCCACTACAATAAGAACTTGACTGATGCAGAGTGGGCACAGACATCTGAAGCTTTGCTAGCTAAGCTGCAAAAGCAACAAGGCTTTTTTACCAAGCGTTGCACATCCAGGGATGCAGCAGCCAAGACCAGCTTTGTGATATCCCACAACAGTAAGCCATTTACTGAAGGGGGTTTATTAGTGTTTGGTGGACTCTAATATGCCTGGAGAAAAAAGAGGCGTTTGAGAATGTGCCGCTTTCCAGGTGAACCGTAACAAGGAGGATGAGGACATCGTGGGAAACCTGGAGATTCAGCTGCAGAGCAAAGCAGACAATTTAGAACTTTTTTCCTTGGCTCTGGACAAGAGCTGTGATGTCTGCGACACAGCCCAGTTACTCATTTTTGTACGTGGGATAACAAAAGACTTTGAGATAACAAAGGAGCTGGCAGCAATGTGGTCAATGAAAGGGAAGACGACGTGGAGTGATTTATTCACTGTGGTAAATGCATGTTTTGATGAACTAGGACTTAAATGGGACAAACTGGCATGTGTTACAACCAATGGTTGTCCAAATCTAACAGGAAAAAATGTCGGACTTTTGATGTGGATGTAAGATAAAATGACTGAAGTGAACTCAGAACTGAAATTGGTATTTTTGCATTGTATTATGCATCAGAATGTGTTATGTAAGTCAGTGCTAAAACTGAACCATGTTATTAGGGCCCGAGCAGGTCACAGACCTGTGAGGTCCCTATTGTAATGGAAAAATTATTCTTCTTATTATTATTAGGGCCCGAGCAGGTAGACCTGCGAGGTCCCTGAGGTCCCTATTGTTATTGGAAGGAAAGAAATGTTCTTCTCCAAGTTTGACTGCAGTTTTGGATGCCTGAACATACCCAAAAACTCACCAAATTTGGAATATATGTTACATCTGGCGAAAATTGCGATCCTGCATTATCTTCGCCTAGAGCTTAAACACCACAGTCTTCGAATTAACTCAGTAATTTTCTTCATTCCTCGAAGAACAAAAGTTATGGAAATCATTCAGCTCCGCCAAAGTTTAGTGGGCGGTGCGGTTGAAACCATTTTGTCCTCACGCCGTCAAGCATCGAGGCTGTATAACTTCAACATATAATTTCCTATCCACACCAAACTGCTCGTAACTGTAGAGGCTGTCTGCCCGAACAAATCTCATTTTGAATTATGCTAATCTTCGTACTTAAATTATCCCCTCCTACAGATGTGACACCACCGACTTCAAAGTCTCTCAGTAGCATCCTCTTATCTTGAAGATGAAAAGATATGGAAATCTTTATCCTACGTCATACCTGCTGGCAGTTGCAGAGCCCGCCATAACAGTCCTTCGTCATGAAGCATCAAGTCCTGATAACTCCTTCATACTATTTCCTAGCTCGGCCAAATCTAGAGGGAATCTAGAGGGAGTCGCCATGAATAGATCTGTGCATCAATACTGTGTCACATCCATAGCGCCACCCACTTTACACCCACTGGAAACATGAAGTAAGGTTTATCTCAGTCAATTTTGGCGCCCTGCATGCATGTACATGAATGAAAGTTGGCACGCATGTGTGTTGTGACAAGATGCACAAATGACTCATTTACACCCACACTCTCTGTCCAACAGGAAGTGGTCAATTTTAATTAGAAGCACATGAATTTATGGTGTACCTGATGCAAGTCGCCACTAGATGGCATTGTTTATTCTCAAGGCACATGTATCCTATCTGAATAACCTCTGAATAGTTCCATTCCATTGCAGGAAGTCAGGCTCATATTTGTCAGATTTTATTGAAACTGGAAACATTATTCTTCTTATTATTAGGGCCCGAGCAGGTCACAGACCTGTAAGGTCCCTATTGTAATTGGAAGGACAGAAATGTTCTTCTCCAAGTTTGACTGCAGTGTTGGATGCCTGAACATACCCAAAAACTCACCAAATTTGGAATATACGTCACATCCGGCGAAAATTACGCTCCTGCATTGTCACTTGGCGTGGTTGTGACCTGCGGGTTCTGTAGCGCTCCCTAATGTTCCTCCCTGCCTTCCACATGCGTGTAGACCAACAAAATTCGGTACGCAGATTCATCATGAGCAGACGCACAAAAAAGTCAGGGGGGCCCATACTCTCAGTCCAACAGGAAGTCCGCCATTTTGATGTGTGGCGGCCAATTCATGCCTACTTTGAAAATTATCTTCTCCTAGAGCTTAAACACCAGTCTTCAAATTAACTCTGTTATCTTCTTCATGCCTTGAAGAACAAAAGTTATGGAAATCATTCAGCTGCGCCAAACTTTAGTGGGCGGGGCGGTGGAAACCATTTTTTCCCCTCGCCGTCGAGCATCAAGGCTTTATAACTTCAACATACAATTTCCTATCCACACCAAACTGCTCATAAGTATAGAGGCTGTCTCCCTGAATACATCTCCGCATCAATACTAAGTCGGCCATTTTGCTTTTGGCCGCCATTTTGAAATATTGCCAATCTTCGTACGTAAATTATCTCCTCCTACAAACGTAACACCACCGACTTCACAGTCACTCAGTATCATCCTCTGACCTTGAAGATAAAAAGTTATGGAAATCTTTATCCTACGTCATACCTGCTGGCCGTGGTGGAGTGGTCAATTCAAATCCTTCGCCGTAAAGCATCAAGTCCTCATAACTTCTTCATACAATGTCCTATCTCGGCCAAATCTTACAGGACTGTAAAGGGAGTCGCCCTGAATAGATCTGTGTTGTCATTGGGCGTGGTCGTGTCCTGCACGCTCTGTAGCGCCCCCTTTTGTGATGCCCCGCCTCCTGCATGCGCATAGATGAACAAAATTCAGTATGCAGATTCATCATGAGCAGACGCACAAAAAACCCTTTTGGACCAATACCGTCACTCCAACAGGAAGTCCGCTATTTTGATTTTTGTCCAATTCATGCCTACTTTGAAAACTATCTTGTCCTAGAGCTTAAACACCATAGTCTTCACATTCACTGAGCATCATCTTCATGCCTTGAAGATGAAAAGCTATGGAAATCTTTCCCGATAGTCATACTTGGTGGGCGTGGCGGTGGAAACCATTTTTTTCCTTCACCATGAAGCATCAAGGCTTTATAACATACACTTTCCAATATACACCATAAGGCACATTCATGTAGACGGTGTTGCCTGGAATACGTCTCTGCATCAATACTAAGTCGGCCATTTTGATTGTGGCCGCCATTTTGAAATATTTCCAATCCTAGAACTGTTGTGTTAAATCTATAGGAGGATGTCATTACAGACTTCACAGTCACTCAGTATCATCCACAGACCTTAAAGATGAAAACCTGTTCAAAGCTTTCGCCTACGTCATACCTGCTGTCCATGGTGGGGCGGTCCATTTAAATCCTTCGCCATAAAGCATCAAGTCCTCGTAACTTCAACATACAATTCCCCTTCCACACCAAATCTCTGAGGAATGTAGAGGGAGTCGCCCTGAATATATCTGTGCATCAAAATGTTTCATAATCATAGCGCCACCCACTGGACACAGGAAGTCAGACAAACATCATCCGATTGACTTGACGTTTACTGCTTGTTTTCTTCCATGCATGACAGGCAAGTAACAGGTGAGCATGCAATCTGACGGCTTTGCAGCCTGACACATCTGCTGGTAGTGGTGGTGCCGTCCATTTAAATCATTCGCCATAAAGCATCAAGTCCTCATAACTTCACCATACAATGACCAATCTGCGCCAAATCTCTCTGAAATGTAGAGGGAGTCGCCCTGAATATATCTCTGCATCAAAACTGAGTCATATCCATAGCGCCACCCACTGGACACAGGGACTCAGACAAACATCATACGATTGACATGACTTTTACTGTCTGTTTTCTCCCCAGCATCAAATGAAAGTAACAAGTGAGCTCGCAATACGACGGCGCCCCAGCCTTAAGTAACTGCTGGCCGTGGTGGTGCGGTCGATTTAAATCCTTCGCCATGAAGCATCAAGTCCTCGTAACTTCACCGTACAATGTCCAATCTGCGCCAAATATCTCAGGAATGTAGAGGGAATCGCCATGCATATATCTCTGCATCATAACTGTGTCGTATCCATAGCGCCACCCACTGGACACAGGAAGTCAGACAAAAATCGTCCGAATGACACGAAATTACGGCTTGATTCCTCCCCGTCGTGACATGCAAGTAACAGGTGAGCACACAGTCCGACGCTCGCGGACTGCGAGGGCCCGTTCATCAATGCTCAAAGTTTTAATTGATGTTATAACTGTACAGTTAACTTCATCAGGGCAAATGCATTAAAGTTTGTGCCACTTTTTGAGGAGCATGAAACTGAACATGTGACATAGGCTACCACACAGCTGTCAGGTGGGTCAGCCTGGGCAATCTGCATAAACTAGTATGGGATCTGAGAGCAGAGGTTCAGGAGTTTTGTGATATGAAAGGTAAAGATATCCCGGAGCTCTCAGATGTAAACTGGATGGCTAATCTTGCATTTGCTTTTGATGTGACTGCACTAACGAATTAACTAAATACCAAACTGCAACTGTCAGAGCACTTTAAGTCAGTATCGCTGCCGGATTTCTCTCAAAGTGGAGAACTTTCCACACATGAGGAGCCATGCTCAGAAGATGTTGGTTCCCTTTGGATTGACCTACATATGTGAACAAACACTTTCATTGATGAAGTTGAACAAATCCAGATGCAGATCTTCTCTCACTGATGATCACTTGTCAGTTGTCCTGCGTGTATCCACCTCAGACATTCAACCTGACTGCAGTGCATATGTTCAAGCCCAGCACAGACTAGATTTCTCTCACTTAACAAGAAAAAATAACTGAAAACAGCAAATGAGGCAGTAAGACTACAAACAAAAAAATAAGTCTTTGTATAAAGTTAACTTAGCGGCGGCTGTGGCTCAGCGGGTAGAGCAGGTTGGTTAGTGATCGGAAGGTTGCTGGTTCAAATCCCAGCTCTGGGCTGAGCTGAGCTGCATGTCGAAGTGTGCTTGAGCAAGATACTAAACCCCAACTTGCTCCTGATGTGCAGTTGGCACCTTGCATGGCAGCCTCTGCCATCAGTGAGGGCCCTGCGATGAGCTGGCGACTCGTCCACGGTGTACCCTGCCCTCGCCCAAAGACAGCTGAGATTGGCTCCAGCAAAAACGACCCCATAAAAGGGATAAAGCAGTCATAGACAATGGATGGATGGATAAAGTAAATTTAATGCTGTTCTTTGAAAAATGGCAAAACATGCAAATGTTGTCTCTAATTGTATTGTGAATGCTGTTGAAATAGTGACATAATGTTGCCATTTTGTACAATGTCTGCTTCACTTTTTCATGTTCTAAGAGAAAAGTGAAGAAAAGCTAATTGTGTACTTAGAATACAAATGAAATAGTAATAGCATTTTATAAAGTAAATTTAATGCTGTTCTTTGAAAAATGGCAGAAACATGCACATTTTGTTCACAATTGCTTTTGTGGATGTTGATTAAACAGTGACATAATTGCATTTTGTACTATGTCTGTGTAATCAGCTGGTTTATATTATCTATGCATTTCAGTTCTCTGGTGTCCCTCAGTCTGTTTATTTTGCAGCAGGTATGGCAATCACGGCAGGTGGGTGACACGCTTCTTACCGGCACCTGTAGTGCAGCTGCATCCTCGGCCGCTAATGCGGGGCAGTTCTTATGCCCCCCCCCCCCCCGATTGTTTAGTCTCTCTTTCCTCTGCCGAAGCGAGTGCTGCTGGCTTGCAGCTCCGCCATGCCGTAGCATCCAGGCGTGTATGTGCCGTGTGCGTTCTGCAGGTATGTAGCACAGTCTTGTGACGCGAAGAAGTAATAAGATGCTGTGCTGACGGTCCTCTGTTGTTAGTGATGGGAACGGCAGTTCTTTTTACTGTACTGAATCTCTAGAATCCGTTAATTAAAATGATTCTTTCAAAAGATTCGTTCACCGAATCGTTCAGTGCTCTCCAACTCCCTGAACTGATAAACAGCCAAACGATCCGTCATTCAGTTCGTGATTCAGCCCTGAGGTTCACGTTCACTTACTGAGGGACGGTGCGTTCACGGACTATAGTACACAATCATTCGCGGGAGACGCAGCGCTGCTTTGAGTGGTATACATGCACTAACATTATTACACGGTGAAAGTGTCCTCTGTGCACAGTAAAATCACTTAACATGATGCTACACTGATGTTAGCAACACAGCGCTAATTTTAGCAGTACGGTTACTGAAGGTGAATCTCTCCTCTCCCACTCCTCTGCCCTGAGTGAGTGACACAGCGCCACTTCCAGCACAATAGGTGAACGAGATTCACGTCCGCAGCGACGCGAATCATGAGTGAATCAGTCGTTCGCGAACGACCTGCTGAGGACGTGAATCACGTTCGCGAACGACCTGCTGAGGACGTGAATCACGTTCGCGAACGTGATTCCCGTCCTGCTGAGAATCACGTTTGCGAACGTGAGTGACTTTTACTGTTTTACTGTGTAAAAGGACTTAACATGATGCTACACTGATGTTAGCAACACAGCGCTAGTTTTAGCAGTATGATTACTGGCCACAGCAGCCCTTCTGGAGCAATAATCAATTAGAGGCTTGGAGAGGACACTGTTGCCGTGTCTCAATTCAGGGTCTGCATCCTTCGGAGGCTGCATTTGAAGGCAAATTACGTCACTACACCCCGCGCAGGCTGTCCTAATCCGAAGGCTCCTCCAAATGCAGCCCAAAAATGCAGCTTTCATTTCCCTGTTTTTGGTGGATGCACAGCTACTATCCTTCATGGCCTCACATATTCCAAGATTGTTTGCGTGCCTGAAAAAGAAGAAAGAAAGAGAGAAAATGGCGTCATCGCGTGGCGTAGATAGTCACTGTCCCAGGCCTGGGTGGCAGAAATCATGACGTAAGGGTAAAACCAGGAACCACCAGGAAATGCTCCAAAGGCTAGACCGTCCCATTTAACAAGGGCTGACGCGGTTAAAGGTCTCTCCGAAGGACTCGCCTTCGAAGACCGCAAAGGCTGGGTCCTTCGAAGGATGCAGACCCTGAATTGAGACACAGCATATATATCTTCACCTTTTTTAATCAAAACCTGGATTATCTTCACTTTCACTTCACTGTCCACTGCCAAAAGTGCCAACAAAGGGCACGTGAGCATCAGCTCTCAGCATGGTTAAGAAAAGGTTTGAGGAACACAACAACGAGTTTGAGGTGTTGACTTGGCCTCCAAATTCCCCAGATCTCAATCCAATCCAGCATTTGTGGGATGTGGTGGACAAACAAGTCCATGGATTCCCTTACCTCGCAACTTTCAGGACTAAAAGGATCTGCTGCTAACATCTTGGTGCCAGACACCATCTATCTACATCTATCTATAGCTACCATCTTTCTCTCTTATACTGTACATACCTACATACATACATACCTAAACTGTACTACATATATATATATACAGTTCATGTACAGTATCTCACAAAAGTAAGTACACCCCTCACATTTCTGCAAATATTTTATTATATCTTTTCATGGGACAACACTGAAGAAATGACACTTTGATACAATGTAAAGTAGTGAGTGTACAGGTGTATAACAGTGTAAATTTGCTGTCCCCTCAAAATAACTCAACACACAGCCATTAATGTCTAAACCCTTGGCAACAAAAGTGATACATACATAGATACATATTGCTATATAGATAGATATAGTTAGATATAGAGATACAGAGATATAGAGATAGATACATGTAACTATAGATAGATATAGTTAGATATAGAGATAAAGAGACATGTAACCATATAGATAGATATAGCTAGATATAGAGATATAGAGATAGATACATGTAACTATATAGATAGATATAGAGATATAGAGATACAGATATATAGATATAGAGATAGATAAATATAGAGACATAGATGGATGCAGACAGATACAGAGATATACAGATATATAGAGATAGATAGATGGAGAGAAATGGAGGGACAGAGAGAGAGAGAGAAATAGAGAGATATATAGATATTGATAGATACATACCTTGCGAAAGTATTCACCCCCTTGGCATTCTTTCTATTTTGCCTTACAACCTGGAATTTAAATGGATTTTGATTTTATTTTTATGTAATGGGCCTACATAAAATACTCCAAATCAGTGATGTGATATTAAAAAAAACTTGTTTTCAATCATTCTTAAAAAAAAAAGACCTAAAAAGTGGTGCATTCATATGGATTCACCCCCTCCTCATTGAAGCACCATCTATTACCTTCAGAAGCCACATAATTAGCTTAATAAGATCCACCTGTGGGCAATCTGAGTGTCAAATAATGTCAGTATATATACTCCTGTTCTGATAGGCCCCAGAGTCAACACCAGTGCAACACCACTAAGCAGGGGCTACCACCAAGCAAGTGACACCATGAAGACCAAGGAGCACTCCCAACAGGTTAGAGACAAAATTGTGGAGAAATACAGATCAGGGTCGGGTTATAAAAGAATATAATAACTCTAATAATAACTCTGAACATCCCACATAGCACCATTAAATCGATTATTAGAAAATGGGAAATAGTGCTACTACAACAAACCTGCCAAAAGAGGGCCGTCCACCAAAACTCACAGACTGGATAAGGGACCAAAGATGACCCTGAAGCAGCTGGGCAGCTCTACTGCAGAGATTGGATCCATATGACCACTTTAAGCTGTACTCTCCACATTGCTGAGCTTTATGGAAGTGGTCCATGCCCCTAGAGGATGGGCATGATAACTGCGTGCTATGTTTGGGACATGAGCATGCTCTGGTCTCCTAAGGAAAATCCTCAGTCGTGCATGGATTGCTTTATTTTGCCTGCATGTACTTGGGAGGCTTTTTTTCTGAGGGGCCTAGGCAGAGAATGGCAGCAGCCTCAGAGGGGAGGAGGGAGTATTTAGGATCCTGGCAGGCTCCATTGCTTCCTCTTCAGCCTATGGTGGTCCGGCCTCCGCTTAGCTCTTTCCCGCACCCGGCATCGGGGTTAGGCAAGTAGGAAGAAGAAGCCGAGGAGGAGGACTTGGATGTGGAAACGGTCTGTTCCTCTGATGACAATGACCTCTCTTGTGCACAGCACACAGTGGGCGAAGTAACAAGAGGGGAGTCGGCCCACCGGTTTGAGGAGGTGATTAACAGGGCTTCCAGGGTTCTGGGCGTTGCCCTCCCTGAGAACCCTGGGGCCACATCTTCTAGGTTTGAGGAGGGTATGGAGGTGCGCCCTGCATCAACTAGGGATGTTCCAACAAGGGTACCTCACGATTCGATTCGATTATGATTATTGGTGCCACGATTCTTCGATTATTGCTATTTTTAATGCTGTTTTCCATACAAGATTGATTTTGTCTTCATCTGTGGCTAAATTTGTAAATAAACAGCCTATCATTAACTCAAAAAGCTGCCATAGGGAACAAAAGTGCATTCTTCAAAATTAAATAATTCAACTTATTGAGTCTGGAATATGGATAGAATAACTTAACAAAAAAGCTGCCATATTCCAAGGGAACAAATTGCATTCTTCTGAACAAAAGTGCATAATTCAACTGAACTCATGGATTAAAGCAAAAAAAATATTTTGACTGAAATGTTTTTTCGAGCTGTAGCCAAGTCATATTCCCAATTTGTAATTTGTGAAACATGTTACAGGGCACGTTCCTTGACACGTGCTAAAAAAATAAGATAAGATTTACAGCTTCACCCCACACCATGTTCTCTAATGCAGACATCAAGTTTAAATATTTGACCAACAGTGTTTTACAGGAGGATGATCTGAACAGCTGTTCTATTCACACTTTAAATGTTTTTTGTCTTTTCAATGTAATTTTCAATCTAGGAAATCAAACTGTGCCTCTTTTTGCCAAGCTTTTACTCTTTAAAATAATCAACCAGCATTTGTGGGATGTGGAACTTTTCAGCAATCTATTTTTCTACTTCTTCTCATCATCATTATCATGAATTATTATTAAAGGAGTCATCACCCGGAAATCGCAATTTCTCTTGTTACACATGCATATTGGTGTTGGACCTCAGTTGAAACTTGCCTGAAAAGCTGGAGTTTGAAAGTGGCTCAGTTTTTTCGCTTTGGCTCTCTTTCTGAACAGGAATAGCGCACGAGCGTGCGCATTCCTAAAGTACGAGATTTTGACTCTGCTCCTGTGGTGACGTTACCACAGGAGGCTACTAGCATAAGCTCGCATAAGCATCGGCTCACAGCCGTCCCCAGCAAGACTTTCTGATTGAGAATGCCGAGTTATTTTCACTCCATACATCGTGACCACCAGCATTAAAACTCAGGTCTTACATGTAAAACACGAGTGCAAAAAGTAAGAAGGAAAAAAAAGAATTTACCATTCAGAGACATCCTGCTGTAAATGTGTCTCTTCCACCGTCTCTGCCTCTTCACTCTCCCATTCGGGTTTCGACTCCGGCTCGTACATAAATGCCTGAATTCCGTAAGGTTCGTCAGTCAGTGTGGGCGCCATGACAGGGGGATGTTTATGTTTTGGAGTCTGTGTGCATGCAGGCCAGCCCCCCATTCCGGCTCTGTCCTTCCTGCGGCCAATCAACGCGCGCCTCATTACATATTAATACAACGCACTTCTGGACCAGTCAAAACCCTGCGCATAATCTTGCGTGAGAAAGTTGCGGTATGAAAAAGTGTCAGAACAAGCTCTATGTTTGATTTAAAAAAAAAAAAAATGTGTAATACGTTTTAAGAATTGATCCAAAGCGATCCAAGGGGGACTGGATACGTAAAAAAACAGGTGATGACTCCTTTAATAATGATATTGTTAAAGTGAGCCTCTTATTGTTTAACAGAAAAATACATCATACAAACAGCAGCTTTTGCAGTCTTGTCAGTCTGATGGCGAGTTATCACCTGTCATCACTAACATACTGTTAGTAATCAAAGAAGCTCTGAGGCTTTACATTTGTTCTATATGTTATAATACAAGATTTCTGTAATGAGCTACAATCAGGCAACATTTTTGATTTTGTACAGTCAAACTAACCAAAAAATTGTTATTGATAATCATTATAAAATTTCAGGGCGTTCCTGTAACCATGGTAACTCACGGTGTCAGAGGGGAGGGAGTGACGCTGAATGAAGCCGTTTACACAGATACGCTCCAGACAAAGTCCTAACGATAGTTGTTATTTCACACATGTAGCACACAACAGGAGACTCTCCGTGTCAGACGAGTCCTCACGTGTTGACTAAACTCAATTGGTAACGTAGCAGCGCGACGAGTCCTTGCTAGCTACGCAGCTAAACATTAGCGCCGCTAATGTGAGTGTGACAATCTGTCAATACAGATCAGCCAACACTTGGTCTCCTTCGATCTATATTGATCTCATAAGTCATCTCTGTGAAGTTTGAATGACGGAAATCCGTCGTAGCGACGCTGAACTTTAATCCATGTGAATTTATTCAGTCTGGAGCTTCAGTACAGTGAGGTGAACACAACACAAACACAGTAGAGCAGAGTGGCACTCACACTCATCGGTGAGGGAGTTTGTAGCGCGGCTCCATGGTGCGCACCACTAACCGAAACTAATGGTACTGCTCCATTTGTTGTGGTCCCACTCACTCACTCAACAGTCTGGGCGGTGCGAGCCTATGGTTCCGATTACGTGTTTTTTGTTGCGGTCTTGCGGCAAAGCATTGACGTTAATTAATCGATGCCAAATTGTCACGTGAGGCATCGCGATGCATCGCCACATCGATGAATTGCACCCACCTCTAGCATCAACCCAGGTGCCCTCCTACCTGACTTTAAAGAGCTGCTGTGTCAGCAGTTCCAGTCTCCGGCTGCTGTCCACAGGTGGTCTGCGGCATGTCGCCATTTTTCCAACGTGCATGACAGGGACCAGATTGCTTGTGGGCCACTTCCCGCAGTGGACCAAACCCTCACTCCACTAGTTTCTCCCTTCAGCTCCATCCTCGGTAATGCCACCTGCTCTAGCAAGAACTGCAGGGTTATGGATAGTCTGCTCGCTAAGCTACATAAGGCTATGGTGGTGCAGACTCGGTTGGCCAATACCGTGGCTATTTTGTCACTTTACCTCCGCGACTTGTCTCATCAAGTTCAGGTGGACAGTGTAGGTGAGGAGCTGCAGATGGCCTCCTCATGCCTCTCCTCAGTGGTGAAGGAGCAGGCTGAGGCAGCAGGCAGTGCCTTAGCTTCCTTCTGGGTGGTCAGGCGCCACTTGTGGCTGTCTCAGTCCCAGCTTCAGCAGGGGGATAGAGGCTGCCTGCTTAAGGTGCCGGTGGAACCCACCGCGATGTTTGGGCCCCACGCTACTGCCTTGATACTGCAGGCTCAGGAGAGCCGCCGCTGTGCGAAGGAGGTCTCAGGTGGCCTGGTCAGGCGCGTCACGGGCTCTGGGAGGCCAAGACCGTCTCGATCTCAGCCAGCACCAGAAGCCTTGACATGGGGTCAAGGGGACCTTAGACTCCAGTTGGAGGCTTCCCGGCAGCGCAGGTACCGCCAACAGGGCAGAGGGAGAGGACCACCTGCTAAGGCTCAGAGTTCCTCTAGGCGCCCCCCACCCTCCTGACAACGGTGGTTGTTGGGAGGGTGGCCTGGTTGGCCCTGGGGGCAGACCCGTGGGTGGTCTCAACCATGACCTACGGATACCGTATCCAGTTTTTGCGCCGGCCACCGGTAACAAGGACACCCACCTTTACAACGGTGGCGATCCTCAACAGAGGGCAGTTTTGCAGGTGGAGCTGTCCACTCTCCTGGAAAAGGAAGCAATAAGGGAGGTGGCCTCTGGAGATCACCTGGCCGGGTTTTTCTCCCGCTATTTTTTGGCCCCGAAGAGAGACGGGGGGCTTTGCGCAATTCTGGACCACAGGGGGCTCAACAGGTATCTCGGCCCCTGTGATGCCGGTTCCTGACAGTCCCCAGGGTGAGACAGGCAGTCACTGCAGGAGACTGGTTTGCCACCATAGACCTCAGAGATGCGTATTTCCAGATACCCATCTGGAGGGGTCACTGGCAGTTCCTGCGGTTCGGGTTTGCAGGCAGGGTATACGAGTTTCAGGTGCTGCCATTCGGCATTTCTCTGGCACCACCAACCTTCACTCGCTGTATGGATGCGGCCCTCTCCCCCCTGAGGCAGGGAGGGATCAGGATCCTAAACTACCTCGACGACTGGCTGGTCTGTGCAGTCTCGGAGGGGCAGTGCCGCCACCACATAGCCCGGCTGTTGAACCATGTTCAGGGCTTAGGTCTGCGCCTGACCTACAAAAAGAGCAGGCTCGAGCCTTCTCAGGTGACCACCTTCCTGGGTATGGTCCTGGACTCAAGGAGGGCAACGGTTGCTTTGACCCTGGAGAGGCAGCAGGCTTTCAGGACTTGCCTCAGCCCTTTCCAGCTGCATGCTCTAGTCAACTGGGGACTCTGCCTTCGCCTTATGGGCTTAATGGCAGCCATGGTGCAGGTGGTCCCCCTCGCCCTCTTACACATGCAGCCTGTGCAGAGATGTCTGCTGGGCTTGGGTTTGTAACCTAAGAGGTCCCACAAGACCAAAGTAGTGGTCTCTCGGAGGCTTCACAGGGCCCTCCAGTGGTGGAAGGTCCCAGCAAACATCAAGCTGAGCCGAGCCCTGGGTCCAGTGATCTATCGCCACCTAGTGTACACAGACGCATCCTCTTTGGGGTGGGGCGCCGTACACGAAGGCTGTGGTGTCAACGGTGTCTGGACCAGCAGGTGGCTGTATCAGCACATATATGTCCTAGAGCTGAGGGCGGTTCTCCTCGCTCTGCGTCATTTCATGCCAAGGCTAAGGGGTCACCACGTCATTGTCCGCACCGACAGCACTCTGACGGACGCTTACATCAACAGACAGTGGGGCCTTGGCTCCCCTGCCCTGTGCAAGCTCGCAACCATCCTGTGGCAGTGGGCTCACCCACACTTCCTCTCGCTCAGAGCCGTGCACGTGCCAGGGGCACTGAACTCCGCGGGCCCCAGCCAGGGGAGTGGAGACTCCACCCTCAGGTGGGTTGCCATGGGGGCTCCCACACCAGAGGAACGTGCTCTCCCAGGCGAACGGAGCCCTGTTCCACCCCTTTCCAGGGGCTGGTGGCTTGGCCCCTGACAGGGACAGGCTCCTGGCCTTAGGGTTACTGTGGTGGCGACAGTCCAGCATGCCCGGGCTCCATCCACGAGGGCTGCCTATTCATACCGTTGGCAGGTGTTTACCCCCTGGTGTGTGTCTTACCAGGTGGACCCCTATTTGGCCTCGGCTCAGGAGATCCTGCAGTTCTTGCAGTCCCAGCTTGAGGCACAGAAGGCCACTGTAACACTGCGAGGGTTGGTGGCAGCAATCAAGGCAGTGTGCATTGGGGAAACTGCACTGAGTACGGAGGACTGTGTGCTCATTTCCCGGTTTCTTCGAGGGGCCCAGCGACTTACGCTGCGTACCGCCGGTCCTGCAGTTCCCCCCTGGGACTTGGATGTCGTCCTTGGGGCACTTCAGCGTTCCCCCTTTGAACCTCATGGGGGTGCTGACCTCCAATGGCTTTCCATTAAAACCACCCCCATGCTCGCCGTCAATTTGGCTAGAAGGGTGAGTGAACTCCATGCCTTGTCGGTGCATGGTGACTGCTGTCGGTTTTCCCCAGATGGCTTGAGTGTGGTTCTCCGCCCCAACCCAGCCTTCATGCCTAAGGTCCTGACTGAGTTCCACCTGGCTCAGTCAGTCGAGCTTCGGTCTCTCTCCTCGCCTAGCACTGGCGAGGAGGTTGAGCAGAGCCAGTCCACACTATGCCCGGTCAGGGCCTTGACGGCGTAGATTCAGCGTGCTCAGGCAGTCCGGATGTCCAACCAGCTTTTTGTGTGTTACGACCATGGGCGTTTGGGCAGGCCTCTGTCAAAATCCAGGCTGTCGCACTGGGTTGTGGACACGATCCAACAGGCTTATGTGCTGTCGGACGTGCCTGTTCCACCAGCGGTCCGGGCACACTCCACTCGGGGTGTGGCTGCTTCATGGGCCTTGTGGCAGGCTTCCCTCGCTTCCATATGATCCGCCGCCACGTGGTTGTCTCAGTCAACCTTGACTAGGTTCTACCGGTTGAACGTGGCCGCCAGCCTCTCCTTTTGGGAGTGTGTGCTGGGCGTGGCCCGACAGTAGGCATTTTTGTCTCCCCCTCAGCCTTACGTCTTGTGGGCTGATTGAGTGGCTGCTCCGTGAACAGGCTGGCCTGTGCGTCTTGCCTGTCCCCTTTGGGTCAGTCTTGTGGGCTTCCCCGGCAGCCCTTTCCCTCCCATGGCCAGCCCCAGCGCCTTGCAGGGCCTACTCCGGGGAGTTGTATATAGTGTACATTTGTAAATAGTTCGTTTGCTGCACATGGGATTGTGGGTGGCACCGTCTCCTCAAGGGGTCACAGGGTTAAAGATCTACCCCGTACATATGGAATATGTAACGGAGTGGAGAGATAGTCTCAAGACGATAGAGAACATATGGTTATATTGTAACCTTGGTTCTCTGAGTGAAGAGACTATCTCTCCAGTCCTTAGGCCACTCGGAGACACGTTCTGCTCAAACTATCAGTGATTACACGCCGGCGCAGGTGCTTTATAGCTACACAATGGGGCGTGGCCGGGCAAGCCGGTGTGTCTTAACCCCGTACATATGGAATATGTAACAGAGTGGTGAGATAGTCTCTTCACTCAGAGAACCAAGGTTACAATATAACCATAAGTTATGTTGTGTAAATGCCAAGGGGGTATACATTCGCGAGGCACTATAGATATAGATAGTTATTTAGAGAGATAGAAATTTATAGAGATATAACTTTAGATAGATACAGAGGTACATATAGAGATATGAAGAGATAGATATGCATATATGTATGTATGCATATATGTATATATGTATGTATGTGTGTATATGTATGTATATATATATATATATATATGTATATATATATATATATATATATATGCCTCTCTGTCAGAAGTGGGATTCTCCTAAAAATATATATTTATATATATATATATAAATATATATGGGTGCAACAGTGTCAGCTCGAACCATACGTCATCATCTGGATGAGATGAAGCGCTATGGCAGGAGACCGAGGAGAACCCCACTTCTGACAGAGAGGCCCATTGAATAACCCGTAGGCTACTTGGCAGTGGCACGTCACTGTAGCACTAGCACCGAGGAACTTGTCCGGACGTGTTCGTCACTTCCCACCTGCGTCGCTAGTAGGGCTGTAACGATACACGTATCGAAGCTGAAATCGCGATACTCAGATCCACGAACCTGTCTCGCGCTGTGAAAAGGCAGAATTGCGACACAACTTCCAGTCCAGATCAGCCCTATGAGCTGTAAGTAACACCACATTAACACCGCAGCGGTCGTTCGCCAATTCTCCGCCGTTGTTCGTTCACACAGAGCGTAACATCACTGTAAAGACGAACCGCTGCGGCTCCGAAAGAGACGTGATGGTACACGTCATGTTGATGACGTGTGTGTGTTTTCAAGGGGTTTCCCCGGTGTCTCCCCTGTCAATCAAAACCGACGGAGACTGTCTTCCGGGGTAAAGTTCACTGAAGTCTCGGTCCGGAAGGCTGACCGTCGCAGAGATTTTTTTTCATCAGAAACACTCAGTGAGATAAAGTTTTTTTGCCGGTGACAGACGCATGGCAGAAATGTGACAAGGAGTCTGTAGGACGGGCGGGAGGAAGGACGCTCTCCACGTACAGCTGTAGTATTTTTAACTTGTTGCCAAAGACAGTTACAGTTACTACGTTACCTTAGTTTGGTTCTGTAATGTTATTTTGTGGGACATTTCTCTGTATTAAGTTGAGTGAGGGATCTGTGCAGTTAACAGACCATCAGATAGACACCCTCCACAATACTGCACCTCTGATACTATCAGACAAGTATCATATACACAAGTTATTGAAATGTTACATAAATAAAATGTTTAATTTAGAAAGAAAAAAAAATCAAGGTTTGTATCGAACCATGGGTCAAAAATCGTGATACAAACCGAATCGTGAGTTTGGTGTATCGTTACAGCCTACCTAGTCGCTAGTCAAAGCAGGGTGACAACACACATGGAGGCGACTCAGGGGAGCGAGGCGAGCACATCGTTGCTAGGGCCTTTGAACGGCAAGTTCTTCTCTTCTTCGTGTATTCAATTGATTAGTCATGCAATACAATTTTGTAATGTCCTAGAATTCTAATTCTTTATTTGGGTACCTTTAGCAGATATGAGATTAAAATGCGATCAGTTAGATTAATTTATTACAAATCCTGTAATTAATTAGATTTTTTTTTTAATCGCCTGACAGCCCTATATATATCTATATATATATATATATATATATATATATATATATATATATATATATATATATATATACATACATACACATGGGTGCAACAGTGTCAGCACGAACCATACGTCATCATCTGGATGAGATGAAGCGCTATGGCAGGAGACCGAGGAGAACCCCACTTCTGACAGAGAGGCATAAAAAAGCCAGACTGCAGTCTGAACATACCTGAGTAAGCCTCAATCCTTCTGGGAGAATGTTTTGTGGACAGATGAGACTAAGGTAGAGCTTTTTAGCAAAGGCTGTCATTCTACTGTTTACAGACAATGGAATGAGGCCTACAAAGAAAAGAACACGGTACCTATAGTGAAATATGGTGGAGGTTCAAGGATGTTTTGGAATCATGAAATCTGGAGACTATCAAAAGATTTTGGCCCGTAATGTAGGACCTTGTGTCAGAAAGCTGGGTCTGCGTCAGAGGTCATGGGTGTTCCAGCAGGACAATGACCCAAAACATACCTCACAAAGCACCCAGAAATGGTTGAAGACAAAGCGCCGGAGAATTCTGAAGTGGCCGGCAATGAGTCTGGATCTAAATCCCATAGAACACCTATGGAAAGATCTCAGAATTGCTGTTGCAAGAAGGCACCCTTCAAATCTGAGAGACCTGGAGCAGTTTGCAAAAGAAGAGTGGTCAGAAAATTCCAGTTGAGAGGTGTAGGAAACTTGGTGATGGTTATAGGAAGTGACTGATTTCAGCTATTTTCTCCAAAGGGTGTGCAACCAAATATTAAGTTGAGGGTGCCAATGATTTTGCCCGACCCAATTTTTGTGTTTTGTTCCAGCGCAGAAAAGAAATCAGAAATATGACATGAAATTCAAACTTTCAGTCATAAAATATGCTGAAGAAAACTCGGGAGAAGCCGCCGCAAGACGTTTCTCCGTCGACCCAAAAAGAGTGAGAGA
>CAEMYA010000034.1:8646-24655 GCA_903131615.1 Diplodus sargus
GATGCGATACATGTGTGTTTCTACAAAGGAACGTTTCGTCTGGAGGGCCTCTCAGTGCAGAGCGAATAGACTCATGACAGGCCATTGTAAGGCTCATGGCTCCTGACAGGCTGTAACATGGACATGTACGTTATGAACAGGAAAACGAAAATGCTGGAATACGTTTCTGTCTGCAAAAGTTTCCGTCTGCCAGTGAGGGAGTCAGCGCACGCTCGACGGATCGACTAATTTGGACTTCGGGAAGACGAGATGTAAACAAACCGGTAGTAGCTGCTTGCACAAACATGCTGTTTTAACCACTTTTTTATTCATTTTGAGCCATACACACTACAGTGCTGTGTTGTAAGGTGTCTGCTGATGTTGCATAGCTTTTGGGGTGATATTTAGAGCATGTTAAGATGTTTAAAACACAGTGTAAAGTTGTTACCCCATGATGTTAGCTGTCAATGCTAACTCTCCGTTCAAGGAGCCCTGTAAGGGGTGGACCAAAAGTGTTCGCGTTTTCGGTACTGGCAAGTCAAGGGTAGCTTGAGCAATAAAGCTGATGTTGAAATTGACCGAAGTTCTCCTTTAAAGTAGTTTAAATCTAAAGCTTGTGTATCTGCATTCAACTGTCAGTTTGAAGATCCAAAAAGATGAGTCATTGTGAAGTTTTGATCTAATTAACAGTCAGTCTGTTAATAAAGCAACACATTATCTATCAGCTGTGTTAGATGATAATCTGCTGCTGTATTGTGTCTTGTTCTCTCCATCAGATGTCTGTAAACTCACAGTCGACACAAACACAGCGCACAGACTCCTCAAACTGTCTGACAACAACAGGAATGTGACACGTGTGACAGAATATCAGCCATATCCTGATCACCCAGAGAGGTTTGACTGGACTCAGCTGCTGTGTAGAAATGGTCTGACTGGTCGCTGTTACTGGGAGGTTGAGTGGAGAGGAGGGGTTGAGATATCAGTGAGTTACAGAGGAATCAGCAGGACAGGAAACTGTGATGACTGTTGGTTTGGACGGAATAATCAGTCCTGGAGTCTGAGCTGCTCTGATGGTGCTTGTTACTCTGTCTGTCACAGTAAGAGTCAAACAGTCCTCCCTTCCTCCTTTATCTCTAACAGAGTAGCAGTGTATCTGGACTGTCCTGCTGGCTCTCTGTCCTTCTACAGCATCTCCTCTGACTCACTGATCCACCTCCACACCTTCAAAACCACATTCACTGAACCTCTTTATCCTGGGTTTGGGTTCTGGTTTCATGGTTCCTCAGTGTCTCTGTAGGAGACACACACACACACACACACTCACACGCACACAATTCAAAAGGTTTAAAATCAACCTTGTAAGTGTAAGAATATGTACTGATCATTTTACTTTGTACAATGTGATTCCACAGTTATTGTTATTGAGATAAATTATTACTGTTCATGAAGTCGCTCAGCAAAGATTTTTTTTCTTTTTAATTATTTCCGGTTAATTTCCATCATCTGTATATAAAGAATCATGTTGTCGACACATTCTGAGTCTCAGCACTTTAAAATAATGTCCTGGTTGTAAAGAACATAATAATTTATATGAATAATTCAGAGTTCTTAGCACTACACTTCCCATCATGCTTTGGGTGATACAAACAGATCTGACATCTATTCTAAAGTTCATTGCATCAAAGTTGCCATATAAACTAAAGCAAGATCAGATCTTTGGTGACATACAGGATTCTATTCCGAGAGAGAAACAAACTCCAAACAACAAACTAACAAGTGTAAGAGTAGCAACTTCACACGACTAGTGGAGTGAAGAACAGTAAAACTTTAAGTCAAGAAATTAACCACAGACTTGGACTGACTCACAGATTCTTGCCTGTAAACAGATGTTCTCAGCTTCTTTTTGGGAGCTACATATCGGCTACTGTTGAGGTCTAATGAGGGATGAGGAGCATCTTCTGGAGCTCTGGTTTAGAAGTAGTGTTAGAGTTGTGTGCAGAGCTGACAGGTCTGAAAAACAAACCAGTGCAGACGTTTTCTCACTTGATTTGTTAACCGAGTAAACCATTTCCTAATGAAACTCTAGTTTGGTCATTTTGTGAATTACTGTAAAATACTTTGTGAGTGACTCGTCTCCACAGTGCTGTATCCTCAGCTTCTCAGTCAGACGCAATCAGGATATCTTCCCCAGCTCCGCTTTCTTGTCCAAATATCGTCACATGTGACTCCAAAAAACCAAGATGGCTGTAATGTCAAACTGGAGGCTTCCAAAGGGTTGTTTACAAACCAATGGGGGTTTACTCTTTGATGGAGGTGGATTATTACATGTTTTGGTCACTTGGGGCAGCAAAACAAGTTAAAATACTATATTAGAAATAAGAGAGATTTCACTTTCATGGAACAAGAACAGAAGAGGGTCCTGAGAAGTCACTTCACAAGTCTGGATACAGTTTGTGCACGGGTGTACTTGAAGAACAGGTGAAGGTAAGTGTTATTTTTATTCCCACCACCTGATGGCGACAGAGAAAAGATTAAACATTTAAGGAGCTCCTCAGAAAATCAGAATAAATTATTCTCTTGGTTAATGAAGTCCAAAGACACCAACAGTGAAATGAGTCCGATGAGAGTTTTTGTTTTGGTTCTTTATTGCACCTTCCTCAGAACACACAGGATGTAGCTCAGATACGCATAGATAGAGAACGATTTTAATTTATCGATGAAATTCATTTTGCATCAGTTGATCAGGCGTGAGTCTTTGGGATCTTTGGGGCAGTCTGAGCAGAATAAAGATTAAGATTAGGGATTGTTGTGGACTGATTTTCTTAGGTGAAAATATTTACAAAGTATGTCCAAGATTTAGGATCAGGGCAGGTAGAAATCTTTGAGGAATACAATATCACATACTCAAAGGAAGCAGAGCTGTGCTTATGTGTTTGAATCTGTTTGTCAATTTTGTCAATTTTATTAATTCCTGAAACATTTTGGTTGAAGTTTCTACACTTAGGATTGGAATTAACTTGTGTGGAATAGATTCCTGGTGATTCAAAGGTGCTAAAACATTTATTGCTGTTCCTTTTTTTTCTTCATTGCAGAGCCACTAAGAGTACACACGGAGCAAAGGAAGAATGTGACCTTGTCTGATGAATCACGTTTTCTTTTACATCACGTGGATGGCCAGGTGAGTGTGCGTCGCTTCCCTGAGGAACACATGGCACCAGGATGCACTATGGGAAGAAGGTAAGCTGGTAGAAGCAGCGTGATGCTTTGGGCAATGTTCTGCTGGGAAATCTTGGGTCCTGCCATCTGTAACTTTGACACGTACCACCTCTCTAAGCAGTGTTGCAGACCATGTACACCCTTTCATGGAAAGGGAATTCCCTGATGGCTGTGGCCTCTTTCAGCAGAATAATGTGCTGTGCCACAAAGCAAAAGGTGTTGACTTGGCCTCCAGATCTCAATCCGATCGAGCTTCTGTGGGATGTGCTGGATAAACAAGTAAGATCCATGGAGGCTCCACCTCGCAACTAACAGGGCTCAGAGGATCTGCTGCAAACATCTTGGTGCCAGATACCACAGCACACCTTCAGGGGTCTAGTGGAGTCCTTGCCTTGACGGGTCCGGCCTGTTTTGGCAGCGATGTATGAATTGCTGTAAGTTGCTTTGGACAAAAGAGTCTGCTAAATGCCCTAAAATGTAAAACTGATAGAGCTGCTGCTACATGCTACATTTAACTTTCTCATTCACGTGTCTCTCCTGATTTAAATAACATCTTTTCAGATAAGTTTGGGATCTCAGATTTAGAGGATAGAAGCAGATTTGTTCACTCTTAAGAAACAGACTACATCCACATGGATGGACAATTTAACTTCTCTGGCTGTAAAATGTGGGGTGACTAACATTCCCGTTTGAGTGTGTTTCGTCCTGCTCCTCCCCTTTCCTCACCACATGTCTGAAATGGTCTCTTTCTGTCTATTAATGTGTAAATACATTTACCTTGTGTTTCAGATGACGTAATCATTTTGATATCCATGAACCTGGGCCTTAAAGGGATATTCCAGCGTAAATTTAATCCATGGTCTAACACATCATGACACTGAGTAAGATGTGATGAGATGAGATGAGAAAACAAATTTTTAAGACCGCCAGCTTATGTAATTTTAGCAACCTCAGAAAAGACAGCACGATAACAATACACTGCTGTCTATGCCTCCAACAAGAAACCGCCATCAAAAAGCCAGTCATAGCCACAAATACTGCTCAGAACAGCACCAAACTTCAGCAACAGTACAAATAGGGTCCCAGCACATAGTTCGAGGCATCAAACATCTGCTAACTTTGCCTGACAGCGTTTGTGCCTTACCTGCTGTCTGCCCTCAGCTGGTCCTGCAGCTCGGACAGGTAGGTCTCGCTACCAGGCAAGCTTGTTATCACAGAGTCCACATAAATGTTCGTTTCCTCCATCAGGCTATCACCATCTGTGATTCCGCTGTCTTTCAATGATGCCCGTGACAGCGTGTCGGCTGTGGCGAGGCTCTTCCCTGGAACATGTGTGATATTGCATCCATATCTCATGAGTCTCATCTTGACCACCCAGCAGGCTCACACGTGGCTTGTTGTCAGTCTCCAGCTCGAAATGGAGTTTAGTGATGAAGTCTCTGAATGTTTCACATGCTCAGGTCAGGGCCAGCGCTTCCTTTTTCCACTTTAGCATAGCGCTGTTCTGTGTTTTCTGAGAGATGTAACCCAGGAACTTCACTCTTGTCTCGCTGAACTCACCCTTGGCTGTGTTCAGCGTGATGCCTGCCGCCTGTGCCCTCTGTAGTACTGTGTGCACTCTGTGTGGAACCCCAAATAAAGACGTCGTCCATGTGGCAGACGACTCCTTCTGATGCTTCTGTCACCTCTGTCAGCATCTGGTTCTGGTAGTGTGGAGGCTATCCCAAAGGGAAGGCGGTTGAAAAAGTAGTGTCCGAACAGAGACACCAGCTTGGCACTGAGTCTGAGTTTGATTGTGTATGGGCGCTGTAATAAGCCTAACCCATCACACAGCTTAGGATAATTTTGCTTCAAAGAGGCCATATCGATGCTGTCTACTCTGGCTGCTAACCTGAGGCTAACTGCGGCAGGTCTACTCAACAGTGCAGTGTTCCGGTGCTTCACCACGTAAATGTCTTTCTTGCCATACTGCAGGTTTTCTCTGGCGACACCCAACATGGAGAGGGGCGTACAGCCTGGCCCAAATGAAAAATCCAGTAGAATACCATTAGAAAAAAAACATAAGGAAAACACAAGTTGCCATTAGAAATCATTAGAATACCACCAGGAACCAATAGAATATGCCTAATGATTGCCTAATGGTTCTCTTACTTTTTTCAGCAGGGACCAGGGGCTGAGTTGCATACAGTGCCATTATATAGCTAGCCCTTTTTACACAGCCTCTCCGCATTATCTCCGGAGCGGTGGTTCGGCAATTCTCCGCCGATGTTGATTTACACAGAGCGAAGCCTCTCCGCCTTCACGTGTGTGATTCACACAGAAAGCCGGCGCTGCGGCTCCTAAAGAGGCGTGACGGTACACGTCATGTTGATGACGTGGGTGTCTCCCCAGGTGTTCCCCCTGTTAATCAAAACTCGCGTACAGTTTATAATCATATGGATGCTGTTATAATGTGTTGTGAATGAGATCCTGACCCACCAAACATCCTGGAAAGTGACGAAGTTACGTTTTTCGCGCCAAATTACATAATTACATAATCACCATCAGTAAACAGGACGCTGTCTGACTCTGTCACTCGCGGGGACGGAGGCTGTTTTCTGGGGGGAAAGTTCCCTGAAGTCTCGGTCGGGAGGGCTGACGGTCGCGGTGATTTATTTTCAGCACAAACTCTCGGTGAGTTTAAGTTGTTTGCTGGTGACAGACGCTGTTTTTCGGACAGAAATGTGACGAAGAGTCGGCAGGGCAGACGGTTCTCCACGTACAACTGCGGTATTTTTTTCCCTCATATAAGTTGCCAGTGACAGTTACAGTTACTACGTTACTTTTGTTCGGTCCTGTAACGTTGCTTTGTGGGACATTTCTCTGTATTTAGTTGAGCGAAGGACCTGTATAGTTATCAGAGTATCAGACCGACACGCCCTCGCTCCGCGCCTCCGGATTATCCGTTCACACTGGGACGGCTCACCAATAATGCGGCCCTGATACCTCCAGAGGCGGATCAGCGCCGCAGCGAAATTTCCCCCCTCTCCGCATCTGAAACTTTCACACAGGGGAGGGTGCGGAGAATTGGCGCAGGATCCCCGCATGCAAACGGCTGTGTGAAAGGGGCTGTCTATACACTCTATGCTCTGGTATAACCTTAACATCAGTCCCAGTATCTATCTTAAATTTTACCTTTGAGTTTCTGACATTTAAGTCCACAGTCAGGTGTGCTCAGGTAACCCGTAGCTTAGAGCGCCCTCTAGTGTCTCACACAGGCCCACACCTGTATAACCAGATTAACCACATCCGTCTCTGACTTTCACTTTCTGTCTCGGTGTGACGCACTGCCTGCAGACAAAAAGGTAAAGGTGTGTTTTTAAATGTCACTTTTTCATGTGTGATTTGTGTCTTTTCTCCTGTAAAGACTCGTGTTATCAGACTGTTTGTGTCTTCATTAGTTTGACTCTATCATCGCAGTAGAATTGTTGAAATGTGTGAGAGGTGTCGAGCTCGTAAGTCGACAGGGTCAATCGCTCGGTTCTTCTGGACCTGAACAGTTTCAAACGGTGAAAACCGGTGTTTCGGATTAACAGGGGACTATGTTAATTGGCGACGGCAGCCGAATGCGTTTGTGGTCACCGTATCTACTACAGATGCTGAAAACGGGAAGAGAAGACATAGCTTTCCTCTGATGTGCCTCATTGTTCAGGTGTTCTCTGTGAAAAAAAAACCCTGATACGTAAAACACACCTGATACGTGTGTTTTTAATGTCAATGATTAAAATGTACACACATATAGAAATTAACTTAAATTTATTGAGGTGACAAACAACACATTTCCTCAATACTGTACCGTACAGTTCATTAAAGTCCATCAAAAACGTAAAAAAAGTTATTAAATTTTGCTTGACTTGTCATTGAAAACAACGACCAGCCATTTGTAACTTCTTCAAAAGTAACTTAAACAATGTATTTGAGCTGTAGGACTAGTTAGTCCTTATGAGCTACATGTATTTTTCTTTGTTTCTCACATGGATTTTGGACAGTACCAGGTCATTGCACATATTTTTACGCTTCTAGTCAACTGAGTAGTGGCAGAATTTGCAGAACAACAGTTCAACTGACACATACAAGTCGTTCGGGATCAGTTTTTCTCAGTTTTTTAGCCTGTTTTGAAGGGGGAGGGGTTCAGTCTGTGGAGGCTTGTTGTGCTACTAAGATTTGCTTCCTTCCGTGCAGTTTTCCTCAGACATACGTTCCTCTTCCACACGAAAACAGCTTTTCAGTGAAATGATGTCAGATTCTGCGATCAGAAACAAAACGTTGAGCTGAGCTTTACTTTAAACTTCATTCTAAACTGTCAGATTTGTGTTTTTATCATTTGGTGTCAGAAAGCTTCATTAGTTTCCTCCAATCTGACTCTGTATGTTTGTCATGTGACTGAGAGGAATGCTGATCAATCATGTGTGACAGCATGTTGTTGTGTTTGTGTGAAGGTGTGGGCTCTGCTATGAATCAGTGTGAGGAGACAGAGGAGGGAGTCCCTCCCTCTAAAACCACTCTGTGTGAGGAACATGACAGCCAGACCAAAGCTCAGAGGTGAGATGAGGATCTCTAACTGTCCATGACTCTTCTCCATGTCACAGCTCAGCACTCAGATCACTCCACCATCATGATTCACACTCAAAGCTCTATGTGTGTTGTGTTAAAGCCCAGAGCAGCAGAGACCAGACTCTGCTGGAACTGGACCTGGACCTGGACCTGGACCCAGCTGTGTGTCCATCAAGAGTGACCGGTCCATGAATCAAGCAATAGAGTTTAAAGGAAAATTTCCTTCAGAGACTCAGTAAGTCAACACAGCCAGCAGGAACGTTGTTGTAACATTTCATCATGTTCTCTACATGTTCTAACAGTGTTATTGTTGGAGGAACGTTTCATCTGAAACATTCAGAAAACATTTTACTGATGTTTAACATTTCAAAAAAATCTAACTGTGATTCATATCAGACCAGGAAGAAGAATTTCATTAAGGGTAAGAATCAGAAACTCAAATGTACCAGCCTCAGTATTGTTTGTAAAGGTCCACAGGTATGGAACAATCTTGATAGAGACATACAAATGTCCCTATCTATACCTGTTTTTAAAAATAGACTAAGGAGGCACTTGTTGCTGAAATACTCTCAGTCATGATCTTGATATAGCATCTTCTCTTTCCTACACTGTAGTAAAATTTTCTTGGACTGTTAGTGACGTGACCACTTGGACCATGTTAGGAGTAGGGCTTAGGTTAGGTTTAGTCTTAAGTTAGGGTATTTCTTTTTTGGGTGTGTATGGTTGAGAGTGTTATATATACATGTAAGTGTATATTCTTGAAAATGTATTCTATGTTATTTTTGATTGTTTATTATTTGTATCCACTTTGTGCCTGGGCCCCTTTTCATAAGCTTTTTACGCTTCCTAGGGTGTCCCATTTCACATAAGATTATTACAGATTTAAAACAGAATATTGTATATGGTTTTAACTGACATGTGAAGAAAGAAAGAAAGAAAGATGATGGTTTTTCCGGACTTGTGCTCTTTGAATCAACTTTAGATTTTGATACATTTGAATATAAATTTGTGGTTGAAGGTTTGAGAGGTGCGTTGGTTTGTCTGTCTGTTTCTATCAGAGTTCACCAGCAGAGACCAGATTCTCCTACACCCAGCGGAGTGTCCATGAAGAGTGACTGGTCCATGAATCAGCCTAATAACTTCGAGGATGCAGACCACTCTGCTGAAGAAAGGTAAGAATGTAAACCAGAAGAGTTTGTTGTTCTGCAGCTCTGCTTCTATGAAGTTTTAGGTAAGAACATAAATAACAGTGTAGACAACTAGAAACTCAAATAAAGGCATCATCATAAAACCAGGAAACCGTTTCACTTAATCTATCAAATTGCCCCAGAAGCAGACAGATGATGTAAAAATGTGAAGCTGCTGATAGTTGAAATCATCGTACTTTGTTCTCTGCAGAGCTCAGCAGGTTCTCAGTGGTCAGTCTGTCCAGCAGCGTCCAACAGACCTGGACTCCATATTTAAGGTGAGTAAATGTCCAACAACAACTTTACTTCAGCTGCAAATGAAATGAAATGTCTTATTTTACATTTGAAGTTTTACTCTATTGCAGCATCTTGAGGAGAACGTTGTCACCTTTGTGAAGAAGGAGTTAAAGACGTTCCAGAAGGTTCTGAGTCCAGATTACCCAGAATGCTCAGAGAGGCAGAGTGAGGATGAGGAGGTGTTGGGCAGTGAGGACGAGGAGCAGAGGAGGAGCAGCAGAGAGGCATTTCTGAAGATCACACTGAACTTCCTGAGGAGAATGAAGCAGGAGGAGCTGGCTGACTGTCTGCAGAGCAGTAAGAGGATTGTCCTTAATAAACAGTTTTCGTCTTCACACTAACATCCACTCACTGATGTGTTGTGTGTCCTTCAGGAACTGTTGCTCCAGTTTGTCGACGTCAACTCAAATCTAACCTTCAGAAGAAGTTCCAGTGTGTGTTTGAGGGGATCGCTAAAGCAGGAAACCCAACCCTTCTGAATCAGATCTACACAGAGCTCTACATCACAGAGGGAGGGACTGCAGAGGTCAATGATGAACATGAGGTCAGACAGATTGAAACAGCTTCCAGGAAACCATCCAGACCAGAAACAACAATCAGACAAGAAGACATCTTTAAAGCCTCACCTGGAAGAGATGAACCAATCAGGAGAGTGATGACAAAGGGAGTGGCTGGCATCGGGAAAACAGTGTTAACTCAGAAGTTCACTCTGGACTGGGCTGAAGACCAAGCCAACCAGGACATACAGTTCACATTTCCATTCACTTTCAGAGAGCTGAATGTGCTGAAAGAGAAAAGGTTCAGCTTGGTGGAACTTGTTCATCACTTCTTCACTGAAACCAAAGAAATCTGCAGCTTTGAAGAGTTCCAGGTTGTGTTCATCTTTGACGGTCTGGATGAGTGTCGACTTCCTCTGGACTTCCACAACACTGAGATCCTGTCTGATGTTACAGAGTCCACCTCAGTGAATGTGCTGCTTACAAACCTCATCAGGGGGAAACTGCTTCCCTCTGCTCGCCTCTGGATAACCACACGACCTGCAGCAGCCAATCAGATCCCTCCTGGCTGTGTTGACATAGTGACAGAGGTCAGAGGGTTCACTGACCCACAGAAGGAGGAGTACTTCAGGAAGAGATTCAGACACAAGAAGCAGGCCAGCAGAATCATCTCCCACATCAAGACATCACAAAGCCTCCACATCATGTGCCACATTCCAGTTTTCTGCTGGATCACTGCTACAGTTTTGGAGGAGGTGTTGAAGACCCCAGAGGGAGGAGAGCTGCCCAAGACCCTGACTGAGATGTACATCCACTTCCTGGTGGTTCAGTCCAAAGTGAAAACCGTCAAGTATGATGGAGGAGCTGAGACGGATCCACACTGGACTCCTGAGAGCAGGAATATGATTGAGTCTCTGGGAAAACTGGCTTTTAGTCAGTTGCAAAAAGGAAACCTGATCTTCTATGAATCAGACCTGACAGAGTGTGGCATTGATATCAGAGCAGCCTCAGTGTACTCAGGAGTGTTCACACAGATCTTTAAAGCGGAGAGAGGACTGTACCAGGACAAGGTGTTCTGCTTTGTCCATCTGAGTGTTCAGGAGTTTCTGGCTGCTCTTCATGTCCATCTTACGCTCATCAACTCTGGAGTCAATCTGCTGGCAGAAGGAAAACAAAACTCCTGGTTTTCTAAACTATTCAGAGACAAACCTGAACATCTCTACCAAAGTGCTGTGGACAAGGCCTTACAGAGTCCAAATGGACACCTGGACTTGTTCCTCCGCTTCCTTCTGGGTCTTTCACTACAGACCAATCAGACTCTCCTACGAGGTCTGATGACACACACAGGAAGTATCTCACAGACCAATCAGAAAACAGTCGACTACATCAAGAAGAAGACCAGTGAGAATCTGTCTCCAGAGAGAAGCATCAATCTGTTCCACTGTCTGAATGAACTGAATGATGGTTCTCTGGTGGAGGAGATCCAACAGTGCCTGAGATCAGGACGTCTCTCCACAGATAAACTGTCTCCTGCTCAGTGGTCAGCTCTGGTCTTCATCTTAATGTCATCAGGAGAAAATCTGGACGTGTTTAACCTGAAGAAATACTGTGCTTCAGAGGAGGCTTTTCTGAGGCTGCTGCCAGTGATCAAAGCCTCCAACAAAGCTCTGTAAGTGAACAGATACTGTATCACACATGTACGGATTATCCCCCACTAATTAATCTCCTAGTATCAAATATCAATCAAATAAGAGTCCAAAGATTTAGTCATCAGATTGATCAGTTGAAAAACATGCATATTGTTACTTTTAGTTTTATTGTATATCTACAGATTAATACATCCATGAAATAGAAGAAAACTCTGTCACTAATCACCCAGATATATGAGTATAATTTAGAACATTGTATTAATTGTTGACGGATCCCAGCAAAATGTTTGAGACCGTAAAGCCTCAGTCAGGGCAACCATGGAGATATGATGTGTTTAATATTGTACAAAACAGAAACAGAATCAGTGTTTGTCTTTGTCACTAACTTTCCTTCAGGCTGAGTGGCTGTAATCTGTCAAAGAGAAGCTGTGAAGCTCTGTCCTCAGTTCTCAGCTCCCCGTCCTCTAGTCTGAGAGAACTGGACCTGAGTAACAATGACCTGCAGGATTCAGGAGTGAAGCCGCTGTCTGTTGGACTGAAGAGTCCACACTGTAAACTGGAGACTCTCAGGTTAGGATTCAGCTTCTGCTTAAGAGGGAGATTTTAAATGTTGCCGGATATACAAGTTTAATTTTATTTATTATACCACATTTAACATCTGTAGCAGGGCCCCAGACAAATCCTTTTCCACTTGTGCTGGCACTGGTGCTCCTGACAGATATGTCAAGACATTTAATTTTTTACATTTTGTGAGGGAGGCTGTAGCAGCAGCACCTGAAACACAAAATTATGAAAATAACAGATTTTTTAAAACTTTGTTTAAATAATGGTAAGTCTTGTGATACTGACCCTTTCACTGAGAAACATTAAGGTTGGGTTTTATAATTCTTCTTTTCATTCTTTGAGTCTTAATTTTTAATAAATGTCTTACTTATTTTTTTGTACATTTGTTCACACTGTCTCTAATGCTGGTTGCAATCTGGAGCCAAATGGCTTCGGGACTTTTCCTTGGGCACAGAAGCCCTGAGGGGCAACTGAGGAAAAGAAAAATAAACATGTGATATGGAGTGAAACATTTTTGTCATGAAAAAAGATAAAACACTACAAAATGATATTATTATTGTTTTGTTAATTAGTACAGGAACACAAATCTTACAATGAAAGAACATTTCTCACAGAAAAACTTTTTTTGTGTGTTATTGCTAGCTAGCTAGTACCAGGGCGGATGAAGAGCTTGTGCCAAACAGGAACTATCTTTAATGAAATGGGCAGATTGCTCACTGCTGATTAAAGCAACTCTAATCAGTATCTTTACATTAAGGCTGATCACCAGGGTAACATGGGCCTGGGTCTTTAGACCATTGAAGTTTCTTTGAGCTCATTGTTTTGTTTTTATGAAAATAAATTGTATATAAATCTGTGTGTGTGTGTGTGTGTGTGTGTGTGTGTGTGTGTGTGTGTGTGTGTGCGCGTGCGTGTGTCCAGGCTGTCAGGCTGTATGATCACAGAGGAAGGCTGTACTTCTCTGGCCTCAGCTCTGAGATCCAACCCCTCCTATCTGAGAGAGCTGGACCTGAGCTACAATCATCCAGGAGACTCAATAGCGAAGCTGCCAGACTGTTTCAGGTATGAACAGACAGCAAAAGCTCACACACTGTTTCTCTGTCACACTGACAAGCTGAGGACTGTTGGTTCACAGTCTGAACCAGCAGCACTGCTGATAAGTGTGTCAACTCCTACAGCACGTCCGTGCTGTGGATCCAAAAGAGGCGTGACAGTACATGTCAAGACGTTGACATCTGCAGTTTTTTCAGCGTGTTTCCACCTGTTAGTTTAAACATGTTCAGTCATGTGAGAGAAAATTAGGACACCCCATTAGATATTCAGTTCTTCATTAAGAAGTATTCACATATCGATGTCTAATCTTGTTTTTATTTATCTCTGGAAAAGAAAGTGAATTAATTGCAGGTAAATAACAAAAATTAACTTTGTTTTACTCATTAAACAAAAGATATAAACAAAAATGTGTATTCTAACTGAGGAAAAAGTTAGGACACCCTATACACCCTGACTACGGAATCTGAGCCGAGAACGGCCATGAATTTTTATGTTTTTTGTGCACTGTTATCTCGTGATAACGACTTATTATCTGGTTATCTCGATATAACAAAGGTTGTTTTCTCGTGATAACGACTTATTATCTCGTTATCTCCATAAAACAAAGACTGTTTTCTCGTGATAACAAATTAAGTAATAATGTGTTCCTCTTGATTTCAACCTACAAGGGCTGCCACGAACGGCTTCCGTACGAACACACCTTCGGTCACATCGTAAGAGCTTGTACCCTTTATCAGCCAGGTGCTAATAAATCATTTTCATCACGTTCAGCAAAAACCATGCAGGCACACTTCCAACACGGAGACACACACGATTCACAAGAACACGGGTGCTCTTGGTTCACAGCGAGAAGCTTTCAAAATAAAAGTCCCGCATTTAGCGTCTATTATAATTAATGAAATAACCTGGCTTCAAAGAATATCAGTAAACTAAATGTAAACAAGATGTTCTTATAAACAATTATCACATTAACGGTCATTTACAGTCGTTACACTAACTGACTGACTCATTCCCCCCCCCACACACACACACACACAATTAATTTGTTATCACGAGAAAACAATCTCTGTTATATCGAGTTAACGAAATAATTAATTCCTTATCACAAGAAAACAATCTTTGTTATATCGAGATAACCAGATAATAAGTATCATGAGATAACAGTGCATAAAAAAAATAAAAATCCATGGCCGTTCTCGGCTTCTGTATTAATGTGATAATTGTTTATAAGAACATCTTGTTTTCATTTAGTTTACTGATATTCTTTGAAGCCAGGTTCTTATTTCATTAATTATACTTGTGCAGTGCCCGTAGGAAATATGTGTTCCTATAGAAAAGTGGGAGGTTAAGAAGCATTTTCACTGATGGCCAAATTAGGCTGTTTGAAGGTGGAACATCTGGGATATTTAGGTTTGTTATGAAATCTGATATTCCAGGGTATAATTGTTTGTTTTTGACTATTTTTGATTTTGCCATTATATTTCACCTCAAAAACTATTTACTTGGTGTGATTATTTTCAGCACAACCTCACATGTGTGACTGTACAGTTATTTTTTTATTTTGACATATTGTATTAACACAATAGACCTAAAATCACAAAAAAAAAAAAAAATCTGAGTAGAAAAAGTTATTTTTTACTATGAAAACCACAAATATGTTTAACAAACCATTTTTTATTACTTATAATGCAAATATAAATTGTTGAATAAGTGCAGGAGAAAAACTGATTTGTCACATTGGACAAAATAAAAAAAGTTTAAAATACTGATTTTAATGACCATCGGTGTTTGATCCAAACAATTTATTATGATTATTATAATTCTCCCGTAATTAATCAATTAATCAATCAATCAAAGCTTTATTGACATTTAAGTTTTAGTATTTTATTGTCTTGATTCTTCGAATATTTTCTTTTTGACTGACCTTTTTATTATTTAGTTGTTTCTGAATGTTTGATGTAAAGTTTGAGTGTGTGTATGAAGTGTGTTTTATAAATGTAGCTGTTTTGTCTTAATGGTGATCTGAGTGAAGCTTTATGAAGATCATTGATGAGGAAGCTTCTGAAGGATCATTCTGACTTTGTTTCTTCCTCCAGGGTGGAACATGGTGGAGAGCAGAGGCTGAGACCTGGTGTGAGGAAGTGTAAGTGTGTGTTCACTTTGATTGATGAAAACAAGGCAGCACATGTTAAAGTAGTTTAAATCTAAAGCTTGTGTATCTGCATTCAACTGTCGGTTTGAAAGAAGATCCAAAAAGATGAGTCATTGTGAAGTTTTGATCTAATTAGCAGTCAGTCTGTTAATAAAGCAACAAATAAATCATCAGCTGTGTTAGATGATAAACTGCTGCTGTATTGTGTCTTGTTCTCTCCATCAGATGTCTGTGAACTCACAGTCGACACAAACACAGTAAACAGAGAGCTCAAACTGTCAGACAACAACAGGAAGGTGACACGTGTGACAGAATATCAGCCATATCCTGATCATCCAGAGAGGTTTGACAGGACTCAGCTGCTGTGTAGAAATGGTCTGACTGGTCGCTGTTACTGGGAGGTCAAGTGGAGAGGAGGGGTTTATATATCAGTGAGTTACAGAGGAATCAGGAGGAGAGGAAACTGTGATGACTGTTGGTTTGGATGGAATAATCAGTCCTGGACTCTGAGGTGCTCTGAAGGTGGTGGTTACTCTGTCTGTCACAATAAGAGTCAAACAGTCCTCCCTTCCTCCTTCGTCTCTAACAGAGTAGCAGTGTATCTGGACTGTCCTGCTGGCTCTCTGTCCTTCTACAGAGTCTCCTCTGACTCACTGATCCACCTCCACACCTTCAACACCACATTCACTGAACCTCTTTACCCTGGGTTCTTGTTCTGGTCACCTGGTTCCTCAGTGTCTCTGTAAGAGGACACACACACACACACACACACACACACACACACACACACACACACAATTCAAAAGGTTTAAAATCAACCTT
>CAEMYA010000034.1:35513-85962 GCA_903131615.1 Diplodus sargus
AAAAAAAAAACCTGCTGTGTCCAAATCTTGTGTTGTCTCACATTCACACACACACACGTACTCACTTCACACACGACAAGGTACAGCTCAGAGGCAGAAGTACCGTTTTTAAATATCCGATATATAAACACAACGGAAAGCAAGTCTTTCTCTAAAATGATAATTATCTTTGGAAAGAGAGAGAGTGAGAGAGAGTGAGATAGAGAGAGAGAGAGAATGAAAACTAAAGATTTCCTTTCCATTTCTCCACCCATCAGTGTGGCAGGAGTCGTCTCCGTCTGAAACCTTTCAGAGTTTCTGGGTGGAGGTGTTCCGGGGGAAACAGAGAGCGTCCGACAAAGTTAGTCTTTTATTTATTTTTTTGCATAGCCAGACAGCGGCCACGACCACGACCACTGCAACCACTTAAAGAGTTTCAAAAGGAAAGCCGTCACTGGGGGTGGTGGTGGGGGGGGCCTTGGTCCGTGTGCACCCCCTTTGTATCAGCTGGCCTGGGGATGTTTTGTGGGTCCCACCCCGCCGACTCCCCCCAAAGATGCAGCTTCCCGCTCACAAGGTGGATTCTTTCTGGCGATCACGTCCGTTGCACGTTTTCTTGACTTTGGAAATCCCCTCCAGTGCGCCTGACTCAGTCACTCTGGACACAAGAACAAACAGAGAGATTTTTCTAAATAGTCTTTCAGATTATAACAATGCTTTTGTACCTGATCACTCTGATGGAGCACATGGTGATCAAACACATACTCAGTATTCAGTGTGACTTTGTCTTTCCATTGATAGCGGATATCCGTCACCGATACACATCCATAAAACCAATTAAGTGTCAGAAAAAGACACTGCGTTCAAAGATATTTTCATCAGATTTAGTAAGTAAGTAATACAACAATTATAATTTGTACACTCATTGTTAAAGAGCAAACAGGAAATTTTATCAGCTGATGCAAGACTACTCTTGGAAAATGTAGTAAAATACAGGCTAAAATAAAGAAAGTAAGCTAGGTGTGCTCACTGTGTCCATTATCTAGAACTTCATAACACCATGAGCAGGATGGGGAAGACTCAACTATTCATATCCACATGTAGATTTTCAATAGAAGTGAGACTCTATTAAAACTATTCTATTGTTAAAATATAATACGTGGCTACCTAACAGCTCGTCTACACTGTTATGGAAGCAGCAGATTAACTGCTGTAGGTCAGTCAGGTCGTCCGCTAATCTTTCATAGCCAGAACTTTCTGCACAGCGCTGTGCTGGCACGCAAGAAAAAGGTCTGGCTGCAACAATTCTCATTCTGGTGTAGGGGGAAAACTAGTGGAAGGGAGGAGAATGCTCGAGCCAACAGTCTACATCTGGTGAGTCAGGCTGTTTTGCCATTAATCACCTTCTGCCACATGTTAAAGTGTCCTTGGACAAGAAAAGCACCCAATAATCAGTTTACTTTTACTATACAGTCAGAATGGAAGGTGTGTTACTTACACTTCGTCCATCTCTACATCCTCCTCGTCCTGGGGGAGCTGGAGGTACGGGTTATTGGACGCTGGTCTGAACTTGTAGCCCGTCAGCACAAAAAAGATCAGAGTGGACATCTCCACCAGAAACTGAAGAAACATAAGAGCGTGTTAGAAGAACTGTGAAGACATGCACACCAAAGCGAATGCTGCTCATTGTCGACCTGTGTTGTGACTCACTCATAAAAGAAGGTAACACGATTTAATCAGTGCAGCTTGAACATTTTCCTCGTTCCAATCATGTTGATATTTTTTAAAATCTCCGATAGGAAAATGGTGTTCATGACCAAATGCTAAATAATAAAGAGCTTTAAATAGTGAATGTGTTTGCAAACACCACACTAGCATACATTAACATAAAACTTGCGGCCAACTCAGTCCAGTCATTTCTGTCAGAATAAGGAACAGGAAGTAAAGCGCTCTGTACAGTGATGAAGTCAGATTGATATCGGTTCTCGTCTTACCTCATAGCACCACTGCCACTGGAAAGGCATAGTGACCTTGAGCAGAATGGCTATGATCCTTGTAAAGTAGATGTAGCACACAATCTGAAAATGAAGAAATCAGAATTTCAAAAACCTGCAGTTTGAGTTGAAATAATAGTTTTTATTCTAAGGAGAATTTTTTGCTTTACTTTACTGCCATCTTGCTCAAGGTCAGTGAATCTCGCTTTGCGACAGAGTATAATGGTAGACATTATCACAAAGGTCAAACAGTGTGTGGGGTTTGTTTACAAAGGCTTTGTTCTGGCTCTGCAGCAGTGACTCTGCTGAATGAGAAGCACCGAGCGTCCGTGCCAAACACTGTGACTCAGTGCTGTCTGTTGTAAGAATAAGGCTTTATATCATTAAGAAAATCGTTAAGCGACATCAGCAACATTATCAACAACTTCAGCATTAAATGTTTCCAGTCTGAGGGGGTTAAGATGTCGAGCTATCAAACTTGTGGTTGGCCATTTTTATTTCACTGGAAATCTAATAATGGTAAGATGTGAAGGATGGGAGGGAGAGCTGAGCTGAACTGTAATCTTACCATCACGTAATAATGCCGGAAGAGCTTGAGCTTCTCCAAATTCATGGCGGCTGAAAAAGACATTGGATCAAGTTTAATTAAAAGCATTATAATCTGTAGGGCACGTAAACCATTTTGGCTGTAACTGATGAGGATTCTCACCTTTGCCATCGGTGCTGGAAGCCTCTTGCAGATGACGGATGGACCTACAGAGACAAGAATATTTGAGAACTACAAACACAGAGGAGCACAGACTGAAAACAGTATTCAGCATCATGGGTAAACTTGCATGAATGGTCCACTTAACACATAATAGTGTATTTTTTATTCTAAGAAAACAGGCTTGTTTAGTAGTTTAAGACCTGGAGATTTTAGACTGTTTACGAGAAGAGAGCCTGACTAACTTCTGTTCGGCTGGCGTTGCTGCTCATCCAGCCGATCATTAAACCTGCCTTCAAGCCACCAAGCCTTTCTTCTTGGCCTCCTGGTAATCGAACCACTTTCTTACTTATGTCAGTAGGTTAAATATATGTATTTGTTTACAAAATGCACTGATAATGTGCAGTTTAGCTGCAGTACAGTACTAACAGAGTGTCAGTCTGACTTCGGATCTTCTGGACTCTGTGGAAACAGCCAGCTGCTCTAGTCTCAAACTAATCTATTTTTTAATAGATTTTTGAAATTGGAAAATGTACCGGATACATATTAAACAGACGGCACACACACACACACACACTGACCAGACCACAGGGAAAAGGATGGCTCCGCAGCAGATGAGGTCGACGAGAAAAAGGATCTCCTTCCACAGGTAGTATTCACTGGAGCCTTCCTCTGTAGACTCGATGATGATGTAGGCGACATTAGCCAGGACCTGGAGGATGGCAGGTGAGAGGGTCACCAAAACAAAATCACTGAGTGTAAAGACTCATACACAAGTCGTGTTTCTCATGCACATACACACACACACACCTGCAGGGGGATGACGATCATGAAGATCTTCTTTTCCTTGTCAGACAGGATGTATTTAACAAAAGCCCAGCCGGTGCCAATCAGTGCCAGCGTGATGAACAGGAGAGCCCCCTTGAGCCTGGAAAGAGCATCCACTGTTAATAATAATAATAATAAAAACACACAAAACAGAAGATCATCTCCTGGGGAAATTGTACTCACAAGTGTGTGATATAATACATGACGGCCCAGCCTTCAATAGGATGCCCCTTGGTGTTGATGAAGTGATAGTTGATCTGAGAGAAGTTAAATAAAATGACACAGAATTAAGGATACAATAAAAGCCAAATGCGAACAATAACCTGCTGTATGGTGACGGTGGACTTACACTGTGGAAGACCAATGATATGGACTTGGTGAAGGCCAGTGCTGCCATCAGCCAGTGGATCTTAAACACACTGTACCTGTAAACAAGACAAAACAAGAGACGACACATTTCATATAGCAAAATATGTGTAAGTGTGAAGTTATGCTGACTGTCGAAGTTTCAGAATGGTTTTGCGGTCCAAGAAAGCTGCGAACTAACAAAACACGATAACTGTCACACTTTGAGCAGAAACACGGTGTGTTTGTTTTCCCTGTGGCTTTGTTGACACCCTACAGTAATAGAATAATACAGTAAGAATTGTGGACACAAAAAAACAAATACAGAGGGGCTTGTACTCTCTGACATTTACTGCACTGCTCTGTTGAGGCGCAGCACCAATTTCAGTCCAACAAGTATTTAAAAGCTGGTCTTTTGGTAGATTGGTTAGATCTTCACAGCAGAAATTGTGATATTGTGACATGTCATTACAGGAAAGGCACAAAAACGACTGTATTCCATTTCAGGGCGATAGCTCAAAGGTCCTGGTTTTGTGCTGACAGGCTCACTGGGAGCGTCACTGTGCTTGTCCTGCTATGACAAGTGTCCTCTGTGGAAAGAAGGTCTACTAGATGGAGATGGATGAACATTTTGTACAGACCAACACGTTACTGTCAGGATGATAGTTTTGGTTCTGTATAATCAGCTCTTCGCCAGGTCAACATTTACAGCATGTTCAGACCACCTCAGTCTCAGCTGTTCTTTGTTTTTTTTGCTAAGTAGCAAATATTAATATGCTAAACTAAGACAGTGAACATGGCAGACATACCTTCTACATCTGCATGTCAGCATTGTCATTTTGAGCATATTAGTGTATTGTTGTTAGCAGTGAGCTGGAAGCAACATTATACCCAAGTACGGGCACACAGTGCTGCCAGCCTGTCTGTAGGCTCTTCTTCTCGTTATAATGTGGATGTTGCAACAACTTAACAGGATGTGCAAAACATGACACTGCAAACAACGAGCACTATGAAGCCCTGAGAGGCAACTGAGGATGACCATTCTTCTGATCCATTGTCAATTTTTGTTTTCCATCTGTGAAAACAGGTGAAAAAACAGCTCTGGCAGACGAACTCTGCAAATTGATCTTTGAATAAGGAAGGCTACAACATACTGCTACACGACACTGAAAGCTTCCACATCAGTGCACCTGTCTGCATGCGTACCTGTGCTTCATGAGTGTGTACACCCAGATCATGGCAGCAGTGAAGAAGACTCCAGCCATACCAATGTAAAGGCGGGACAGAGGGATTTCCGCCGCAGACAAGTAGCCGCCTGGATTCTTCTCCGTCACTTCCAACTGCGGAGGATACGTTCAGGTTAACACACGCACACACCTGAAACACGCACGCACTAACACGAAATCACTCGACTTACAGTGAACGAGTAGGGCAGCTTGATTCCAGGTTTCCTGTTCTGGCAGTAGTGGAACTTGAGGCTGTATAGACCCTCCGCCTGCATGCCGACCACCATGTGGAACTTTGGAAGATGGACAAACAACAAAAGTCACGCAACGGGAATCCGCATCAAACGATGTTTCCCACATCATTTAATGGTTAAGAAGTATCTACTTACACTGAAGTTGTAGGAACCATTGTTTTTGCCCAAAGCTAACGTCAGTGGGATGTTCTTTTCCAGCTAGAAGAAAATAAAGGATTAGAGATTGATTTCATGAATAGATCGCACAAACAGACACACAAACACCTTTTACCTGGAATTCTTTCTTAGCCTCTACTGGAGGCTTTTCTTCTGTCTGCTCTCCTTTCTCTTCCTTATGATCTTCAGGCTCTTTGTTCTCTTTTGTCTTCACCTCACCCTCTGGGTTATCTGCACTTTTGTCCACTTTGTCATCATCTGGTTTAACGGCAGGATTAGCAGGAACCTCTCTGGTATTCCTCGGAGCTACAGGAAACAAACACAGGTCTATGACATACCAAGCTACCTGGCATATTTGTTAGCTTTCAAAAACTGGTAATAGTCTTGAGCTATATAAGTGTAAACAACACAAACCTTTAGGCGGTTCAGGCTTTTGTTGCGCGATTAAGATGTTGTCTGGGGCACCCATAACGCTCACATTGACACTGCACAAACACAACAGAAACATAATACAGTCAAACATCACATTAGCTGTCAGAGCGGTGTAATACACACGTCTTAACGCTGGTGCAGAAACATACACACCTGAGCGAGTGGATATCAATAAGAAAAAGAATGAGAGGCTCGTTGTTGGTCGACTTTGTGAGAGTGAGCGGGCATATCTCCGTCTCCTCGGCCTGCAAAAAAATAAATCACAACAAAAAGTCAAATTACATATTTCAGACCACATGACACCACTGAATATAACCTGTAATATGCTTAATCTGCTGTATGCAGGGATGAAGGCACTTTTAAAGCCAGCACAGGGACGTATGTCAGACACTGGCCAAATGGCCAGGCAGAGATGTGACAGCTGATCTGACTTCCTCTCATGGTGACGTGAGGTAAGTTGAATGTCAACTCTTTAGTTGGGATGGAACCAGAGCTGGTGAAGGAGGTGAAGCGGTCTCAACTCGGTATAGTTGGACTCACCTCCTTGCACAATGCCAGTTCTGGAACCAAATTCCTGGATCGGGCATGTGTGGGAACAGTCTTAAGCACCCAGCTGAGTGCTGCTGTGTTGGGAGTTCTCAGAGGGGAGCACAAGGGTCTGCTACATGCGAAGGCAATTTGCTCTCGATATTCATGGACAGGATCTCAAGGCACAGCTGTGGTGTGGAGAGTTTGGAAACTTCTGAATTGCATCTCGGCTTTTTGCTGATTACAAGTTCTGCAGGCTTCTTTGGTCCGTGATTTCCAGCAGGCACGGGCGATTTACAGCTGAATGTGAAGCCGTTTGGATGAGTGTCAGCAGCTGAGGCCATGGTTCTTGTTCACGAGTGATTGTAAAATGGAGCGTGAGATGGACAGGCGGGGTTTGGTGTGGCATCAGAAATATTTGTGGCTGTTCCAGCCCTCACACACTGTCATGAGCTTTGGGCAGTGACCAAAAGAATGAAATTGCAGATACAAAAGACCAAAATGAGTTTCCTCTGTAGGGTGGCTGACTCAGCCTTAGAGAAAGGTCAGGAGCTCGTACATCGAGAGGAAGCCTGAAGTAGAGGCACGGCTTTTTCAGCTGAGGTGGTTTGAACATTTGGTCAGGATGCCGACCAGGCGGCCCCCTTAGGACATTTTCAGAGCATGACCGACTGGGAGGAGACTGAGGGGCAGATCCAGGACACACTGGAGGGATAACATATCTAGTCTGGCCTGGAGACGCCTCTGGATCCCCCAGAAGCAGCTGAAAAGTGTTGCTGGGAGAGAAACCTTTGGACTACCCTGGTTAGCCAGCCGTTATTGCGACCCGACCCCAGATAAGGAGGAGAAATTGAAGGGATGGATAAGGAATAGGAATATTTATGATTGAATGTACTCACTGTGTAGGACAAGACTCCATTCACACGTGACCTGGAGAGAGTGAAACCAACCTAAAGAGAGACAGAAATGTTTTCAGTCAGTGGGTCAAAAGCACAAGATTTCCAGTATAAATACGACATCCGAGTGACACAATCGCTCCATTTAGGAGCTCCTAATGTTTCGCATCAACTTCCAATGGCCAGAGCAAAAATAAGCAGTTAGCGCACTACAGTTGAAAGAGCTCACAAGCTGGAAAGCAAATTACAGTAGTTCACCTGTTATGTACTGATGAAACACATAATCACTCCACCAAATGACCTCAGGGGCAAAACCGCTAAAGTGTGCACTTGGAATACACATAAAGGCAAATACTGAATAGAGATTATATGAAGTGTCCAACCTATAAACAGCTCTGCAAAATATACATCTACGCTTTCTGAAGTCTACAGTTAATGAATATCAGCAATGTTCATAAAACATAAGTATAAAAAATAAGGATGTTCATTCAAGAAGCTCTTTAATCTCAGTATATAACCCAGTAACAATGCCACTGTGCAGCAAGTCTGTGCACCATATTCAGATTCTTCGCCGGTATATCAAATAGTTACTAACAACGTTCTTCGTTTGGTAAAAAGGTGCATTGTTACGCTCCTCCATGTTGGGAGAAACATTCCATGAGGCCGAACAGGACTGAGCTCTTGACATCTGAACAGATAACAATATAACAAACTGTACATCAAACTGCTTTACTGTCACGTTTCGCTCACGATCTACATGTGACGATAATTAACTTGTCGAGGGTTCAGTTTTCCTAACACAACATTAGCTCGACTCCACTCGGCTGTTTCCTTTATCTGTGTTCAAACAGTCGTCTCGATCTAATGAACAGTATGTGCACCTGCAGAATACAAAATATCAGATCAGGTAAAACTGTGGGATTACTTTAACGCACAGTATATAATTTCTGCCTCGACGGGTCTCAATCAAAACAAAAACAAAAAACGTAATTTGATGAGATTGTGAAGTAGCGTTGAATCAAACAGTTACTGTTTTATCAAAACAACATAACTGAGGCAGAGATGTTCAGTGACAAAGTTTAATTAAGTTTTATTCTTAGTTCTTTTAAACTTAGTCATGTTTGCCGTCTTCTTTCCTTACGATGTGACAAATCATCTGATGTTTCTCCAGAAGTTCTCGCAACAGGCGACCAAATGAATTGTGAATTGACTGTGAATAAAATGGGTTTGAACACAGTTGGGAACATCTGGGATAATATAAGTACAAATGCTTTATATTGTACCTGTAAATTATTTGATATTTATATCCTTTATTTATATTATCAGAGACTCCTCCCACCCTCACCATGGACTGCAGCATTCGGTGCAGAACCACAGGCCTCTGTAACAGCTTCCCCCCCCCCATGTCGTCAGACTGCTGAACTCTAAGTGACAGTTGTCGTTTATTCTGAATACTTTGTTTCCTCAAAATATTTGAACTACCTAACTCAACAATGCCACTTTCACCAATTTGCACTTTCGGTTTGTCTCTGTTTTTGATATTTCTTATTCTTATTGTGGTATCTTTTTTTATATACTTTCATACTTTCAGTGTATGCTGAGCCTCTGAAATTACATTTTGTTCTGTGTTCACTTGTTGCACACTGAATGACAATAAAGTCTGCCTAAGTCTAAGTGGTTTACTGTCTACAAATACAATTAAAATACCAAAACAAACAGCGTGTCAGTCGACCTTCCATCACTCCTCAACCTTTATGTGGCACTCTAAACAAGACAGATCACAAATATATAACTTCAAGTATTTTGCAACACTTCTCAAACCAGACTGGACAGTAGACACATTAATGTAAAACACGAACATGGCACCTTGCGCAATGATGATGTGGCTTATTTGTGTATTTGTGTATGTGTCATAATAAGCTTTATCAGGCTTTGGCTACACAAGCATGAAGTAAGTAGGATAAATGTATTGTTGGTTTGGGTATTTTGCAGGAGTAATATATACAAAGAAAATCAGAGAACATCAGCAGCCTTATTATCCTCTGAAACTAATGTAAATGCTTATAAAGGCCATGATTACACAATTAAATGTAGCTACAGCTCACAAATAAAAACCAGCTCTCATAAATACACACACGGGGCAGAAACAGACTCTTCTTACCGGGTGCACGGTGTAGTTCACCAGGTGCTCTGGGATGCGCAGAGACCGCAGGTTGACATCCAGAGTCCCGTTAGCAAAGAAGCCAAAGTTGTTGAGGTCGACTGCAAACCGTGTTTCATTCTGGAAAGAGGCACAAACAAAAACAGAAAGAAGTGAGCTGCTGTGGCAAACAGGCTCACTCAAAGTTCACGGACGGATGAGCTCCGTTACGTTAAGTCACATTTTCTTCCTTTTTCTTTAAAACCCGAGTTTCATCATGTCACAACAACACGACAGTGTGTTTAAACCATCGTCTGTCAGAGCTAATTAAGGCATAACAGTTAGCTAAAAATGCCGTCTAACGTCATACCATGTTAGCACCCTAGCTAGCATAACTCTGGGTGGAGATAGTGGCATTTACCTTTAAGGTGAGCTGATGTATCCTTGCTTGACACCCAGCCAGCAGTAGTAGGAGTAAATATCCAGCCACGACACAACCTCTATGTGCCACAGCCATCACCAGGCAGTAACCAACTTGCTAGCGGCAACTAATGCTAACGTTAGCTGACGACAATCTTTGCCAGATGGCTAAGTAGCAAGCTAGCAAAGCAGTCCTGGCTAGATACGAGTCGAGCGACCGCGATGCTAATCTGTAGGTTCAGTGTATCGGTGCACTAACTGCGTCGTTTATCATCAAGCTAGAATAATTAATGTTATGTTTTCCGATCCTTTTGTGCTTTCATCGCGTAAAGGTAACAGCTAGCCTGTAGATGGCAAACTCTCGCTTCCTGGTCGTGAACCCACGAACAAAACATTGAACATGGTGCGGACAGACGCGTCATCCGCTGCACGCTCACATCCGGTACGTGATTCAGAGGCCGGTACCGTCCAAAAAACCCCCACAAAAGTAGTAAAAATGTTATAGTTATATAGTTATAAAATCTATCTATAAGAACAATCTGTAATACTGTGTTATATGTCTGTAAAAGAGTCGCGTTTTTAACCGCCACAGTTCTGACTACACCTTGAATTATACGCCTAGACGAGGTTACTTCCGGCTGAAAGTGTTCACGTGACGATCCTCCACGTCACATGAACCTTAGAGCTGCCTTGACGCGCAGATATGATGTTTAACATGACTGACACGTGGAACTACAGTTGTTTTACATTCAAGGATTTTTATAAACAAGCATATTTAAAAAGGCTTTTTTGGGGGGGAATACGTTTTAAGCAGAAGAGAAATATGTTCATTGACGGATTGTTTGAATAGATAAACAAACAAAATAAACAAATCCTGTTTTACTTTGTTTATATTTGGCGGACCCTGGCAACGGTATGGTTTTTAAGTCGTGTTCTGGGGAACCTTATTTTCCTCTGAGAACAGTTTGTATTATAACATTTAGCAGATGCTTTTGTCCAAAATAACTCACAGTAAATCATACACTGATGGTGGTGGCTGCTGCACAAGGTGTAATTTGGAGTAGGGGTGCATCAATCTGATATTAAGATCAGATATCGGCCCGATATTGACAAAATAGCTGGATCAGGATCGGAAAAATTAACAGATCCACAAGCAATCCAGCTTTTTTTTTTATTTTTGTGTGTGTGGCATGCTGAAAGAGCAGTTGTTGTTGTTGTTTGACCAACTTTTTATTATGTGCTATGTTTTATTTTGAATTCCTGTTTGCAGGACTTTGCACTTCATATATTTTTCACATGTTTACAATGTTTGGTTACTGTTTGATTACTATTGTATGTTCAACAAATACACTGTTTTGTTTCTGTGGCTACTTTTATTTATTTTAATTTAAGACGTTTGATTACATTCTGTTTTAGATTTGAATGCACAATTGTTTTTTTAATAACAAATAAATAAGAATTCAATTTTTTTTTACGTGTTTACAATGTTTGGTATAATTGTTTGATTATTTTGTCTTAGTTAGGAAAGTAATGTTTAGTTTGGAAAGTCTGGTGCCTTTAGTCTCTTCCACATGGTGGAGGGAAGCTATACAGTTTATTATCAATTCAACAACGGTATTGGATCAGTATCAGGTATCGACAGATGCACAAAGCATCGGTATTGGGACTGAAAAAGTTGGATCGGTGCATCCCTAGTTTGGGGCTCAGGATCTTGCCCAAGGACACTATCACATGCCGACCAGGGGAATTGTACCAGCGACCTTTCAATAACAAGACACTGGCTCTACCCCAGAGCCACAGCCGCCCCTTACCTCATTAATAATGCAAATATTACATTTTTGAGTTTGAATTTCTTTTCAAACATGGAGAGTGTGACAGTGATATAGAAAAGTCCCTTTTTCACACAAAATCCTTTTTTAATAACATCATTAATTGCTTGCTTTTGTCGTTAAAAATGTTCTTTCCACTGACGTGAAAATAATCTTTCATCTGATTACTTTGGGAATAATAAAGAGTGATTGAATGCCGGCAAAGCTGCCACGATTCAGATCAGCAACATTTATACAGAAACGAAAATGACACAAACAAGGCAGTTTTCTGACTGGAATGTAAAGATGAACCGGCGGCCGCAATATGAGGAAGCAGGAAAAACAACACGTGACCCGGTGCAGTTTTTATTATTTTTACTTTCTGTTCGACTCTTACGATAAAATGATTAGCTGATACAAACAATCAGTGCAGCAGAATCAATGACAACTTCTTTACCCCGCAGGCATTCTTGTCTCCTTTTACAAAACCTGGCACTTACATTACCCACAATGCAATTTAGACACTTGATGACATCACTGGGAGCCATTCATAGCTTTTGTTTGAAGTTTTATTGAGGTGTGAAACCATTTAGCTTCAACAACAGAATCAGTTACTGTGTGTTTAAGTTCATGTTAATGGATACACCGGCCGAGGTGCCGCTGATGTTGGGTGCGATGATGACGCTTTTGCCCTGAGCACAAACTGAGGCACCGGGAGGAACTGTCAAACCAGAAGAGGAGGAGGAGGAGGAGGGTGGTGGTGGTGGTGGTGCAGCAGCTGTTGATCCCCCTGGTGATGAAGGACAGACACAATAAGAGGAGCTACAGAAGAAAGTTCTTTTCATTTTCTGACATTATTTTAAATCCTACCATCCTTTCCGCCTGCGTACGCCTTCTTCAGCTTCTCCGCAGCGTTTCTGTTGTTCATCCTCTTCAGGATCTCAACGGTCACACTCACGGCCATCTCTTCACCGTAGCTGTCGATCATCTTACTGACGGCGTCCTGCCGGTCTGCGTTCTCGAGGTGGCCCTTACGAATGGGCTGACACCCGTCCAGCACCGGCTGAGTGAGGTTCCACAGAAACCTCTTGAAGTCATTGGCGCCGAGCTCATCCAGAGTGTCTAAGAGCAGAAGTGAAGCCTCCATGTCTGTTCACTGAAGAGAGGAAAGAGAAATGAGCTGTCAGTTTGTGGATCAGCATCCATTGTGTTGATGCAGAGCCACTTTTGAGTTTTAGTTGAAGGTGTATTCACTCCTGCAGGATCCACAGTTTGAATCAAGTTTTAATGTATCTGTTTGTTTGAGCTGATTTTCTCTTTGTGATTGTCGGATGCTTGGAATGAATGTGCTCATAAAGTACATGTACTCATGTGCTGTACATTTTTCAGGTACTTTTACTTGAGTATTTCCATTTTGTGATACTCGACTATACTTTTTACTCTATTTCATTAACTAATAACTTTGGTTTCTATTTACTCTGCAGACTGAATGCTGCATCAGAGCCAAAAAAATGCACATTTTTCAATTGATTTATTCAATCTGCACTCAGATTTTATTTAAAAAGTATTCTAATTATCAGAAATTTGTTTGATATTTGATAATTTGCTGGGCCATTAATCAGTAAACCCATGTACAGTACATACTGAACATACATAGAAATATACTGAATGTACAAATGTACTTTTACTTTCCTTTTGATGCTTAAGTACATTTAATATCAGATACAATTACTTTTACTTGAGTATTATTTGTACAGGTGACTCTCACTATTACCCGAGAAATATTTTAACATGATATCTTTACTTTTTTTTTTACTCAAGTATGAGTTTTTGTACATTTTGTACAAACTGATTTCAAGGATTTATTTCTTTCTTCCTTTGTTACAGCATGTTTTTTAGTCGTACCTGAATGTTTTTTGCAGAACATGGCGTAAAGTTTCAATACATTGTTAACACAACTTTTCATGAAACTACCAGTAAGAGAAACATTCATGTGCGAGTGTTATCCCACGGTCCCTTCCCCTTTATGTTTCCTGTTCATATTTCTACTCTCAACAAGGAACCCAACAATCACCAAATTAATGGTGAAGTTGTTCTAACATGTATGAAACACGTCAACTTCACAGTAGAACACTTTTATACCAGCTCGGTGAGTTAGAAAAAGTAATGTTTTTCAAAATATTCACTAAGAAATTAAAATCACAAAAGAAAACTAATTGAATTTTGGTCTGCAGGATGAAAGTTAACACACACTAAACATCACTGAACAAATATTATATCACAGCTTTAAATTCACCCGGTTTCACCAAAAGTCAGGACAGTTTTCTTGAATATCTCAGGAGTTGTCTTACCGTATCGGCTCCAGAAGTCAATCTGCCGAGAGTGCAGCAGCTTCAGCATTGTGTCTGCTTTTAGTTTCTAACTCAACACGACAAGAATAAGTTCAACTTCCTGTTACAAACACAAGACTGACCAAAGAACAGAGTGTAATGGTTTTGCTGTGAAAACTCACGTCTTACGCAGGACACAGCACGTATGCTGACCACAGTGAGGCCTCTGAGACTGTTTCTCTATGTGCATGTTAACTTATGTTCTTCCTTAAAAAGCCCCCTCAAAAGGTCAGACCAGAGTTTTTCAAAGTTAGAATTTAAACAACAGATTAATATTCTTGTATGAAAACAGTATGTTTAAAGCTGTAGGGTGCTGACACATTTCAAAACATTTCACAATAATAAAAAAGCTTCTGTCCATTAGCGACATTCATCTTGATGAAAAGAAGTTCTCTGGTTCTTGAAGTCATCGCAGCTTCCCACGATGCATCGCCTGACGGATCTTCTGATACGTCACGACAGCTTCATCAAAAGATGAATTGTCTGACGCCATCGCAGCCTCCAGTAGCTGCTCAGGAGAGCCAAACTCCCTCTGCAGGTCTCTGATCGCTGCTCTGTTGATTATTTCCGTGTTGTTTCTATTTCTTTCTGACAGGGCTGTTATTGTCTCTTTATTATTCATTATTCCACACATCATAACTTGTAATTTGGAGCCCTCCTTCTCAAGTAACTGATTCAGAAAGCATCACAAAGCAAAGGCAACAAAACAAGAGATAATGACACCCGTCTGCTCTTCAGTCAGAGTGCTACATGCATCCTGAGGACACCAACATTTACCCTCTACTGCAGGTTCAGACAGCAGGACGACACTGTAAGTTTTGTTGTTGTTTATTAAGAAAACTTGTCAGGCACATTTTAGGGTCAAAAATATTGTTACAATCTGCTCATGGTACTTTGTCTAAAAGCTCCCGTGAAAAGATAGATATTCGATTTTAAAAATATATATTCTGCTCGACCTGCCGTCACCGTTGTGGAGGTGATGGACATTATTAGACTTGATCGGCTCCATGAGGCTTAAAACCAGCATCACATGTGAATGAGGCCCAGTCAACAAGAAACTGTGCCGTCAAGTATTGTGAATTCATCGTCATACAATTATTTCATAACAAAATGAGCTGACTTTGAAACAACAAATGGTTTATAAATAACTATAACGTAGTTTCAAGCTGACATAAGTATTAGTTATTGTATTTGTCAGCATAACTCTTAACTCCTATGAGCTAAACTTAGTGTTTCTGAAGAATAAGAAGTGATAATGTGATAGATGTTGTTTCTAATAGCACATCTGTAGCTGGAGGACGGCAGGTTATGTTGTCTCGTCTGGTTGTGTTTCTGGAGTTTATTTGTTGATGGTGACATTCCAGGCTCCAGATGTGCCGCCGGCGATGTTCGGGGCGAAGATCACAGCTCCGTTCTGAGCTGTGATCGCTCCAGGAGCTCCAGGAGCTCCAGGAGCTGCAGGTGGTGCTACAGCTGGGGAGGAAGAGGAGGAGGAAGCAGGTGTAGCTGGTTTTCCCGCTGCAGATGCAAAGATACAGATGTAGATAATTAGTATAGACAAACAAACAAACTGGAAAGTGACTGATTTTGGTTGTATGTCTCAGAACGTCCACTGCAGCTGAGCTGTGAGGAACAGTGACACTTAAATAAAAAAAAAACGAGTCAGTCCTCGTCTCATACAGCACCTGCGTATTTTCTCTCCAGCTCCTGTTTAGGGCCGTTGCAGTTCATCTCCTTCAGAACCTCTAGAGTGACTTTCACAGCCGAGTCTCCTCCGTAGCTGTCTATCATCTTTTTGGCTGTTTGCACTTGGGTTGCATTCTCCAGATCAGCTGGCAGAATCGGGTCGCTGCCGTCCAAAACTTTCTCGTTAAGGTAGAACTTGAATATTTCAAAGTCATCTTTGCAAAGCTTCTTCAGAGTCTCAGTGAGGAGCTTTAGGACCGACATGTCTGCTCAGTGAACAGCTGGAAGAAGCAGAATTAGGTTCCAGATTAGTGTCAATAAAAGAAAAGGCTGCAAACGCTGAGATTCACCCAGTTTTAAAGTCATGTTGATGGCACAGTGTCTTGGTACAGGGTGAACGGTGTGTCTCTGTCTCCATCACTTGTTTCTGCACTATGTCACTTCTAGCCAGTTAGCTCAGTTAGCTGTGCAGCTTGCGGTTCGGACCGTGAGCTTAAAGATCAGGGTAGTGTTGGTGGTCTGGTGGAGCTAGCTGGTTAGCATGCTAACATCAGTATATATTTATGTAACACAATACATAAACACCATAATGTCAAAACTGTGATTTATTCACAGGCGAATAATTTTAGTTAATTTTGCATCTGTTCAACTAAAGTTCTACAAACTGCCCCTTTAAGTGGAAGTAAAGTCAGTAATAAGGCTCAAAGGTTCGTCTTTATAATAAACTATGAGAAAGTGTTAAAAGGTCATTCACATTTAAAAAATATGATTATGTAAGTCGTAAAGAAACAGTTCTCTGTGCAGTTATAATACAATTATATATTATAGTAAGATGTTAAATGGTTTCCTGATAAACTAAAGAGGCACTCACTTATTTAATACAACAACTTTTACACAGTTGTGAGAGAATGGAGTCATTTGTATCCACATAAAACGCATAATTGATCTTTAACATGACGGTGTGTGCAATGTTCTCAACTACTGACAGGAAACTGAATAATGAGCCAAATTAAAGTTACCAAAAGCAGCTGAGTGACGTAATGTACAGAACTTAAAGTTTCCATTAAGTAAGGCACAGTTGTTGTGATGATTTACTGAGAACATGGAAGATTAACCTTGAGAAAACATTTATAGCAGCTGCTGCCAAAACATGTCGATACTTAAGGCAACTGAGTTCGTACAAAGCTGAAATACACAGGACAGAAACAATCACAAGCAAAAACTAAATCAAAGCATAAATAGCAAAATAGTTGATTTATAAATCATCAACATCATCATCATCATTTCTAATCATTCTAGTCGTGTTCAGTGATATAATGACTAAGTGGGTCAGGAAAGTATAACAAGGAGAATAAGTTGAGAAGGTTGCATCATTTTAAGGGAATGCAGCCTTTAAGGCAGGAAGAGACAACAGGTGTGTCACAATAACTAAGACAATATGGTCTCAGATCACGATAACGACACCAAGTTGCCAACTCGTGTGTCGAACTAGCCGTTTCTCATCATCTTTAACATTCATCCTGCGGACATTAGGAGCCGTGAAATCTTTTATTTGTCATCATTTAGTTTGTTAGATGTGTAGCTGTGTGAGAGGAAGAGTGTGAATCAAAGTGCGCTCGGAGGATCAGACTTCATCGTGAGGCTCATTTCAGTCCCACAGAGACCGAACACAGAACTTCTGGACTGGGCTGAACTGAACACACAGCCTTTACTAATGTGGTTCTGTTGGTGTCGACGTGTCACTTCGGTCGGAAACGCGGATTGTAACGCGTTAGTGGCACAATTGTAGTCGTACGTTACTGTAATATTATTATTAGTAACGAGATGAGTGATTTAAATCCATAAACGCGACGACCAGCACCGGTACCGTCAGCACCAGGTCCGGTACCGTCAGTGTTACGTCACAGTCAGACCGCGAGTTTTCACTCCTGATGAAACTTTGACCCGCGTCTTCATTTGATCACACAGAGAAAGCAGAGCCGCAACCGGCGGAACCAGATCAGAACCACACCAGAACCATGACACCAGAACCACACCAGAACTATGACACCAGAACCACAGAGTCCAGAGCGGCTTCTCATCTGAGCCCTCTGACTTACAAAAATAAACTCACCGTGTTTCCAGCAGCGTGCAGGTAATGTACAGAAGATGGCGGAAATAATTCGGTTTCGGTTTCAGAGAGGTTCGAGTGGTGTAAGACACTGTGACGTCATTACTCCCCAAAGTACATACAGATGTGAACACAGCTGTTTCTATGTATTTCATCAGCAGCGGTGGAGGCTTTTATTATTTCTCATTCAACTTGAAAACACTAATATGTTGAACACCAGGAAAACAAAATAATTAAGAAAAGGTTCTATTACACTATTTACTTTGTATCTGTCAGCTCCTAAAAATAACAATGTTGTAAACTTCCTCATTTATATCACAGAATTCATTATTTGATGTCAAATGAAAGAGTGCCATTGTTACAACCCACCACACCACCAGGGTATGTTGTAACACAACCTAAGATTGTAACAGAACATCACTACAAACTGAGACCACACCACAAAATATGCATCTGTACGGGTTTATTGTGCACGTGCAAACACTGAAGCATCCTCCTGTGCTTCTAAATGAATAAATACTGTCAGTGAAGTTAAATGAGCTTTCTTAAAGAAAATTTTGTGATAATGCCTATGAATGAAACCTTCGGCAGGAGGTCAGAAGTGGGTCATAATTCACGTAAAATCACAGGAAGATGTTACAGACAATTAGTAAAACAACAAACATGCACACTGTGTCTGTCTTAAATGGTAAAACATGAACCTGAGTGTGTTATCATCTAATCAGATGGATCAGAGTCACAGTGGTGACAGCTGGATGTAGCTTTCCCGAGTGTGCAGTTTTTTGCACACAAAGCCATTATTATTATGTTTAATTTTTCTTTAGCAGTGTTGCATCAGTATAAGAACTTCAGGACAACCATCCCAGAGACTACGAGCAAGTAGCAGGTTCAGACAGCAGGACGACACTGTGAGTTTTGTTGTTGTTTATTTAGAAAACTTGACATGCACATTTTCGTATCAAATATTCTGTAACAATCTGCTGACAGTACTTGGTCTAAAAGCTCCCATGAAAAGATGGATATTTGATTTTAAAAATCTACATTCTGCTCGACCTGCCGTCACCGTTGTGGAGGTGATGGACATTATTACACTTGATCGGCTCCATGAGGCTTAAAACCAGCATCACATGTGAATGAGGCCCAGTCATCAAGAAACTGTGACGTCAAGTATTGTTTATACAGTTATTTCATACCAAAATGAGCTGACTTTGAAATATAACAAATGTTTATAAATCATTAGTCCTGTCAATATACTAAACTCAGTGTTTCTGAAGTATAATAAGTGATAATGTGATGGATGTTGTTTCAAACAGCACGTCTACAGCTGGAGGACGGCAGGTTATGTTGTCTCGTCTAATTGTGTTTCTGGAGTTTATTTGTTGATGGTTATATTCCAGGCTCCAGATGTGCAACCGGTGACAGTCGGGGCGAAGATCACTGCTCCGTGCTGAGCTGTCATCGTTCCAGGAGCAGGAGGAGCTGCAGGAGCTGCAGGAGCTGCAGGAGGTGCTGCAGCTGAGGATGAGGAAGAGGAGGAGGAGGAGGAGGGGGCAGGTGTATCTGATTTTAATGCTGCAGATGCAAAGATACAGATGCAGAGAATTAGTATAGACACATACAAACAAAACAAACAAACTGGAAAGTGACTGATTTTGGTTGCTTTGTCTCAGAACGTCACTGCAGCTGAGCTGTGGAGGAACAATAAGAAACACTGAGAAAAAAAAAGAACAAGTCAGTCCTCGTTTCATACAACACCTGTGTATCTGCTCTCTAACTTCTCTGCAGAGCCGCAGAGGTTCATCGTCTTCAGAATCTCAACAGTGACTTTCACGGCAGAGTCTTCTCCGTAGCTTTCTATCATCTTAGTGACGGTTCGCGTTTGGTCTGCATTCTCCAGATGAGCCTTCCCAATTCGGTTGCAGCCGTCCAAAACATTCTCCGAGAGGTATGACTTGAAGTTTTTGAAGTCACCTTGGAGCAGATCGTTCAGAGTCTGAAGGAGGAGCTTTCGAACCAGCATGTCTGCTCACTGAACAGCTGGAAGAGGCAGAATTTGGATCCAGATTAGTGTCAATAAAAGAAAAATCTGCAAACATTGAGATTCACTCTAAAGAGTCATCACAGCTAAAGTTATGAATGTTAACAGGTCATTTATAAAGGATGAGTCTGCTGGTTTCTAGTGTCAAATAAGACATCGAGTCTGCAGTTTTAAGCAACATTATGAAACTTTTCAACATCAAAATAACAGTTTTATAGTCATGTTGATGGTACAGAGTCTTGTAACCATAGACGTATATACATAGACGCCTCATTGAGCAGGTTGGCCCACTGCTGCGACACATGATCAACGCCATATTAGAGGAGGCAGCTCCACCCCGTGAACTGATGCAAGTCAATAGAGTAAACTTTATAAAGCTCCTTCTACAAAGTGCTATAAGTTAATGTCTCTCATTCACACATTCACACAGGTACAAATATATATGAACCAAACAGACACGAACCAACCAAAAACAACGTCTGTTACGTTCTCTGATGATTATAAACGATGACAGAATATTATCAAATATGGTAACGTATATTGTTTAAAAAAGTAAAGTTGCAGTAGGCTACTATTATAAATATGCACCATAAAGTTTTTAATCATCATTATTATTATTATTATTATTAGTAGTAGTAGTAGTAGTAGTACTATTTTTCTGAATATTCTTGATTTTAATTATTTTCTTCGTTTATAATCATCAGAGAGCGCTACAGACATTGTTTTGGTTCCTGTCTATTTCCCTGATATATTTGGATGTGTGTGAATGAGAGACATTAACTTATAGCACTTTGTAGAAGGCGTTTTATAAAGTTCACTCCATTGACTTGCGTCAGTTCACAGGGTGGAGCTGCCTCCTCCAATATGGTGGCGACGTCGATGTACAGTCCAGCGTCTATGTCTATGCTTGTAACAGAGAGAACGGTGTTTCTATCTCCATCACTTGTTTCTGCACTATGTCACTTCTAGCCAGTTAGCTCAGTTAGCTGTGCAGCTTGCGGTTCGGACCAGGAGCTTGAGAATCAGGGGAGTGTCGGTGTCAGCACCACTAGCACAGGAGCTTTGGACTCTGACTGGTCTGGTGGAGCGAGCTGGTTAGCATGCTAACATCAGTAGATATCTCTGCAACACAATACATAAACATCATAATGTCAAAACTGTAATTTAAGTGACTAAAGTTCAACAAACTGCCCCTTTAAGTGCAAGTAAAGTCAGTAATGAGGCTCAAAGGTTCGTCTTTATAATAAACTATCAGAAAGTGTTAAAAGGTCATTCACATTTAAAAAATCTAACTATAGAAAACAGTTCTCTGTATGCAGTTATAACACAATTATGTATTAATAAGTTAAGTGGTTTCCAGAAAAGGCTCTCACTTATTTAATACAACATTGTTATAAAGTTGTGAGTCTCATAAGATTTAAAGAAGTTAAAATACCAACAGCAGGAGGATCAGACTTCGTCATGAGGCTCATTTCAGTCACACAGAGGCTGAACTGAACTCACAGCCTTTATTAATGTGGTTCTGTTGGTGTCGGACGGGTTCTTTTAAAGAATAACAACCACCGCGTCACTTCTTCGGTAGGTAACGCGGAGTGTAACACGTTATGTGTCATGATTGTTGTACTATAGTACTGAAATATTTTTAGTAACGACTTATATTACTCTGTTACCGCTAAATGAAATGTGTCTCTGTCACACGTTACTTTTGTCACTTTGTAACGCGTTACCTCCACACTGCTCACAGGCTGCAGTGAGTCTATAGATCATTAGTGTATTACTAATCAACATTAATAAACCCATTGATTACCTTTTAGAAGCGCCTGTAAAGATGAACCTGTCACCGGAAGTCATTGAGAACATGCCCGCGCTCACAGCTGAGGTGAGGACACACACCTGATCGCCTGTGTGTTCGTTCACAGCAGAAACACACACCAACACACGGGACTACTGAACTGATCCAGAAGAAACATCAAGTCGAGTGATTTAAAATCCATAAATGTGACGACCAGCACCGGTACCGTCAGTGTTACGTCACAGTCAGTCAGTCAGTCCGCGGGTTTTTATTCCTGATGAAACTTTGTCCCGCTTCTGCATTTGATCAAACAGAGAAAGCTGAGCAGCAACAGGCGGAACCACATCAAAACCACATCAGAACCACAGCAGAACCACAGAGGCCAGAGCTGCTTCTCATCTGAGCCGTCTGATATAAAAAGACTCACCGTGTCTCCAGCAGCCTGCGGATAATGTACAGTAGATGGCGGAAATAATTCACTTTCGGTTTCAAAGAGGTTCGACTGGTAAAACACACTGTGACGTCATTACACCCCAAAGTACATACAGATGTGAACACAGCTGTTTCTGTGTACTTCACCAGCAGCTGTGGAGGATTTTATTATTTCTCATTATACACTAATAGAATCAGAATAAAAGAATATTTTGAGCACCAGGAAAACACAACAGAAAAATGTTCTATTACACTGTTTATTTTGTATCTGTCAGCTCCTATAACTTGCAGAATGTGTGTGCATTCAAATGTTGACAGAAAGTTCCCTCATTTGTCTACTAAAAATAACAATGTAAACTTCTCCATTTATGTCACAGAAGTCATTATTTGGCAGAGTGCCATTGTTACAACCCACCACACAATTGTAAATGTAAGATTGTATCAGTAACATCACTACAAAATGAGACCACACCACAAAATATGCATCAATACAGTTTATTGTGCACGTGCTGAAGCATCTTCCTGTGCTTCTTAACGGATAAATGAAGAACAGTGTCAGTGAAGTTAGACGATCTTTCTTAAAGAACATTAATGCCTATGAATGAAACCGTTTCTCATAATCCACATAAAATCACAGGAAGATGTTACAGACAATTAGTAAAACAACAAACATGCACACTGTGTCTGTCCTAAATGATAAAACATGAACCTGAGTGTGTATCTGTCTGCTATCATCTAATCAGAGGGATCAGAGTCACAGTGGTGACAGATGGATGTAGATTTCCTGGGGGTGCAGTTTTTCGTGGGCCTTGAACTTGCAATTTACACTTTTCTTTGGGTTTGGAATTTGCTGTGCATCAAAGACTGTTTGGCTATAATTCAAATATCAACAGTATATCAGTACTAATCAAAATATAGACTTTGTCCAAAAAATGACTTTGTTACCTGTGAGTGTATGTTTCGGCTGTAAAATCTACACACTTCCTCTCACAGCCATGCAAATTCACATGCAAAATCAGGGAGGGAGAGGTTACACATGAAACTGATGATGTGACTCCTATGTTTCCCTTATTGGTGAAAGTGATGCTGTTACAACCGTCCCCGCTCTCCTCTACTATACAAACAAAACATCAATAAACACTTAAAATTGTCAATGCACCTGTTTAGAATTAATAAGGCCGTGAGAAAACGTTGGCTTGTGATTGGCCGGCAGATGTTGTTTCAAATAGCACATCTGCAGGTTAAGTTGTCTGGTCGTGTTTCAGGAGTTTATTGCTTGATGGTGACATTCATGGCTCCCATTGTGCCACCGACGATGTTTGGGGCGAAGATCACAGCTCCGTGCTGAGCTGTCATCACTGAAGGAGGTGCAGCAGCTGAGGAGGAGGAGGAGGAGGAGGAGGGTGTAGCTGAGTTTCCTGCTGCAGATGCAAAGATACAGATGTAGACAATTAGTATAGAGACATGTCAACAAAACAAACAAGTAACAAATGTTGAGAAAAAGAACAAGTCAGTCCTCGCCTCATACAGCACCTGCGTATCTGCTCTTTAAATTCTCTGCATGGCCGTTGAAGTTCATCTTCCTCAGAATCTCAATGGTGACGTTCACGGCCGACTCGTCTCCGTAGCTGTCAATCATCTTACTGACGGTTTCCACTCGGGATGCATTTTGCAGATGCGCCTTCCGAATTGGGTTGCAGCCGTCCAGGATGTTCATGGAGAGGAACCACTTGAGAGTTGCTAACTCGTCGTCGACCAGCTCTTCCAGAGTCTCGAGGAGGAGCTGTGGGACCAACATGTCTGCTCACTGAACAGCTGGAAGAAAAGTGAAAAGACAAGCAATTATTATTATGTTTAATTGTATTTATTTGTAGTCTATCGTGTGGCATCAGTATGAGATCTTCAGGTCATCTCAGAGAATATAACAGCTTCACAGAACATTTATATTCATATTAGGATCAACATTTATGTATTAAGAATATTTAGAATCAATAATTAGTGAGTATTTTTGGATTGAACAAGTGATTTATTATAAATTCAGAAACTATTATGTCCTGACAGACATGAAGCCGGATATGAACTTAAACTAATATTGTTTTAATAGCACATGCAACACTAACCAATAATTGTACATTTTCAAATCTTGGCATTCCTTGACAGCAGTGTCCTAAAATCCTTGTTCCTACATTTCCCATAATGCACGGTGATTGCGCCTTCGATGAAGCAATCATGGGATGACGTCAGCAGCGCTGGACTTTGGACCACAGAAGACATAAAACTGTTCTCACACGTTGAACAGGGACCTGCTCCCCATTTCATTAGTATAATCAGTGGAATGCCCCTTTAAAGAGTCAGTGTAAGAGCGCAGGTGAGTGAAGGAGAGTTTACTGCAACCTGCTGAACTCTCAGCGTGTTCGTTACTCTCGTTACTTCCAAAAGACAACATAGTACATATTACTTCTATTATTAGATAGGAATACATATTTTTAATTGTAGGCTTAATCATATCGATTGTAACACGTCACGTGACATAATTATACTAATAGATTACTAATATAGAGTTACAGAGTTAGAGCTAAAAGAAATGTATCACTGTAACACGTTACTTTTGTTACTCCTGTAACGCGTTACTACCTCCGACACTGCTCACAGGCTGCAGTGAGTCTATAGATCATTAGTATATTACTCATCAACATTAATAAACTCATTGATTACCTTTTAGACGCGCCTTTATATTAGAACCTGTCACTAGAAGTCATTGAGAACATGCACGCGCTTACACCTGAGGTAAGGACACACACACCTGATCCTCTGTGTGTCCGTTCACAGCAGAAACACACACCAACAAAAAGACCCAGAAGAAACAAACAAGTTGAGTGATTTAAAATCCAATAAATGTGACGACCAGCACCGGTACCGTCAGCACCAGCCCCGGTACCGTCAGCACCAGCCCCGGTACCGTCAGTGTTACGTCACAGTCAGTCAGTTAGTCCGCGAGTTTTTACTCCTGGTGAAACTTTGACCCGCTTCTTCATTTGATCAAACAGAGGAAGCAGAGCAACAACTGGCAGAACCACATCAGAATAATACCAGAACCACAGCAGAACCACAGAGGCCAGAGCTGCTTCTCATCTGAGCTCTCTGATATAAAACGACTCACCGTGTCGACAGCAGCCTGCAGATAATGTACAGAAGATGGCGGAAATAAATGCTTTCGATTTCAAACTTGTATAACAGGAAGTTTACAGAGAAGTTCAAGTGGTGAAAAACACTGTGACGTCATTTTATCCCAAAATACATACAGATGTTAACACAATTGTCTCTATGTATTTCACCAGCAGCTGTGGAGACTTTCATTATTTCTCATTTCACCTGAAAACACAAATCAAATCAGAATAACATGAATATTTTTAACACCAGGAGAGATTTTTTCATCTCATCACTGTTTGTTTTTATTTTTCTGTCCTTCTTTGGAATAACTCAATCTCCAGACAAACAGGCCTCAGTTACAGTCATAACAAACTGCATGTTGAGCATCAATTCAGATTATTAATGGATATAAAACAGAAACTCGCAGAAAGAGAAGGGGACTCTTGTGCTTCCATCCTGATACATACAGTATATACAGTATCATTAAATGGAGGTTAATTGATTTTCACCAGTCTATTAATTGAGTGCAGTAAAACTTTAATGTCTCAGTGGAGCGATTCACTCTACAGAAAGCAGTAAAACACAAACACATGATAAATCACCAACTAACTAATAAATCACTAACTAACTAACTTGACTGAAAACCAATAAAAAGACTTGTGAGTCGACAATACAGGTTTTTATCAGACAGTAAGAAGGAAAATTGCTTTTTTCCATTTTCATGTTTCCTTTTTTCCCCTAATACAATTCTGTTAGTAACACAAATATTTGTAAAATCTTCTAATAATCTTTTTTGCAGCTGGTTGTGAATTTGTGACTCCACCATAAAATAAAACACTTTTAACACTAAAACGCATTCAATTTATTGATTGCTAATTTGTAAAATATTGCATTTAATGCAGTTTTTACTCATCAGTTAGATTTAAGCTATTACTTAATAACTGTTTATATGAAACATGTGGGCGCCATGTTAAAGGAACATACTGAACATCTGCACAGACACATTGATTGTGGCCAGTAGAGGTCAGTGCAGTGAGCTATAAGCCTGAAACACACCGGGCCAACCGTTGGCCGTCTGAAGCGTTTTGGGAGACTCGGATGAGTTTGGGAACAAATCTGTTTGGTGTGTTCAGCTGTGTTGAAAGCTTTTGGAACTGCGTGGACAGCGTCTGCTCCTATTCAACATGCTAAGTCTGAGCTGTTGGTTTGAGTCTGGGTGGTGTGTGGGGGCCTGTAGACACAACACTGACGTCACAGAGTTGATATTCAAAGATCCAGCAGACATGGAGACAAACTGTTGTCACCTGGTGAGTGTTAATTATTGTATTTGTCAGCATAACTATTATGTCAATATACTACAAACAGTGTAAATCAATATCCAACAATTCAAGTTACTATTTTAGAAGTTACTCTATTAATGGCAGATGTTGTTTCAAATAGTGCATCTATAGTTGGAGGACTGCAGGCTAAGTTGTCTTGTGTCAAGGAATTTATATGTTGATGGTTATATTCAAGGATCCAGTTATGCCACTGGCGACGTTCAGGGCGATGATCACAGATCTGTCCTGAGCTGTCATTGCTGCAGGAGCTTCAGGAGCTTCAGGAGCTGCAGGAGCTTCAGGAGCTGCAGGAGTTTCAGGAGCTTCAGGAGCTGCAGGAGCTTCAGGAGCTTCAGGAGCTTCAGGAGCTGCAGGAGCTGCAGGAGCTGCAGGAGTTTCAGGAGCTTCAGGAACTGCAGGAGCTTCAGGAGCTTCAGGAGCTGCAGGAGCTTCAGGAGCTGCAGGAGCTGCAGGAGCTTCAGGAGCTTCAGGAGCATCCTCCTCCTCCACATCTATGTAGCTGATGAAGCTACTGGAGGCTGTAGGAGGCTGCAGGAGGCTGCGACGGAGGAGGAGGAGGAAGGGTAGGAGGAGGTGGAGAAGGAGGTGGAGAAGGAGGAGGAGAAGGAGGAGGAGAAGGAGGAGGAGGAGGAGAAGGAGGAGGAGAAGGAGGAGGCAGGTGTAGCTAATCTTTCCACTGCAGATGCAAAGATACAGAAACAGACAATTAGACATGCCAATAAAACGAACAAACTGGAAAGTTACTGATTTTGGTTGCTTTATCTTAGAACGTTCACTGCAGCTGAGCTGTGAAGAACAGTGAGAAACCTAAATAAAAAAAAGAACAAGTCAGTCCTCGTCTCATACAGCACCTGCATATCTGCTCTTTATCTCCTTCATAGTTCATCTCCTTCAGAATCTCAACAGTGACTTTCACAGCCGAGTCTTCTCCGTAGCGCTCTATCATCTTTCTGGCTGTTTGCACTCCGGATGCATTCTTCAGATAAGCCGCCAGAATTCGGTTGCAGCCGTCCAAGACGTTCATCGAGAGGCAGAACTTGATTGTTTCAAAGTCATCTTGGAGCAGCTCTTCCAGAGCGTCAATGAGGAGCTTTAGGACCAACATGTCTGCTCACTGAACAGCTGGAAGAGGCAGAATTAAGTTCCAGATTAGTTTCAATAATGTTGATATTCATTCTAATCAGTCATAATATCTAAAGTTATAAATTTAGGTCATTTATAAAGGTTTCTAGTGTCAAATAAGACATCAAGTCTGCAGTTTTAAGCAACATTATAAAACTTTTTGACCTCAAAATAACAGTTTTAAAGTCATGTTGATGGTACAGTGTCTTGTTACAGGGTGAACAGTGTGTCTGTCTCCGTCACTAGTTTCTGCACTATGTCACTTCAGTTTTCAACATACAAGTTTACAACACATCACACTGTGACATAATGAGTTTTGCTTTTAGTTAGCAGCTTCATTACATCTGACAAACTGTTACAGACCTGTGGTTTGTATTTATAACAGTGTTGTTGCACTCACAAACTCCTATATAATGCCGCTTCAAAGATACAATATATAAGAATTGGCCACCTTCCAAATTCATACTCAAACAAATAGGGAGGCAGCATATCACCACTAACTGCTGCTAGCTGTAGCTGCCCTTAGCTAGTTAGTTGTGCAGCTTGCGGTTCTTACGGAGCTGTAAAATAAAAATTAAAAATTAAAATTAAAAATAAGTAACAAGTTATATTACTCCGTTACTGCTAAAAGAAATGTATCACTGTCACACGTTACTTTTGTAACCCATTGACTACCTTTTTTTGGGGAGGCCTTTTTATGGCTTTATTCACAGAGCAGCTCAAGAGATGACAGGAAACAGGGTGAGAGAGAGGGAGAGTGACACGCAGCAAAGGCTCCCCAGGCCAGGACTGGAACCCAGGGCCACCACAGCAAGGACAAGCCCTCTGTACATGGGAGGCCTGCTCTACCAACTAAGCTAAACAGCGCCCCCCACTGACTACCTTTTAAAAGCCCATTTATATTAGAACCTGTCACTAGGAAGTCCCTGAGAACATGAACGCGCTCACAGCTGAGGTAAGGACACACACCTGGTCTTCTGTGTGTCCGTTCACAGCAGAAACATACACCAACAAACAGGACTGAAAAGATCCAGAAGAATCAAACAAGATGAGTGATTTAAAATCCATAAATGTCACAAACAGCACCGGTACCGTCAGTGTGACATCAAAGTCAGTCAGTTCAATTGATCAAACAGCGGAACCACACCAGAACCACTGAGGCCAGAGCTGCTTCTCATATGAGCCCTCTGATCAGTGTCGGCCCAGACCAATGCGGTGCCCTAGCCAAGATCTTAACCGGCGCCCCCTTGCATCACAGTCAATTTCACAATCAATTTTCATACACTTGCACAGAAACTGAACTGGTCCTCTGTGAACTAACCCTCTTCTTACTTTGTCAGTTAGAAAAGATGTCCAGTCTGCAGTTCTGGTTGTGCCTTTAGTCCTGATGCTGTGTGACTCTGCTGTGCTGAGGTAGAGGGACAGGAGCACCTGATGCTGTGTCACTGGGCTGCTGGTGAAATATGTTAAAGGTGCATCTGAATAGAAAAGAGAATATGTGACCATTAGATGTTACATGTTATTAAAATATATAAATGACAAATGCTTGGTGTGTGCTAAGACTGATATAGACTAATATTGAAAATACAATGAGATTCATTCAACTTTGTCGTAATTGCAAAGCAATTCAGTCCAACCAGAGTGCAAAAAGCAATACAGTGCAATGATATATATATATATCTATCTATATATATATATATATATATATATATATATATATATATATATATATATTATGGCCGGGACTTGATTAAAAAAATTAATCGAATTTTAATCGCATATAAATATTTGACCTGAGAACAGTTAGAAGCAATTTTTTTTCACATGGATTTCAGTATACCATTGAATAATGACTGAATACATAAGCTTAAGCAACAAAACACTGTTTTTTTTTCAAGACCAACAGACCAGTGCAATTTTTGCCATAAAGTGTAGCAATACCATATTTAGGAATACATTTCAGAGATTCGCTAGCTGCTATATGCTTAGCATTTAGGTGATACCTGAGGCTTGATATGCAGACCTGCCAACCTTGTCAAAAATATTTTGAGTACCACTTGGGTTGAGCGGCTTTTTTTTTCGCAGACTTTTGCAACTCCATTGCTTTGCACGCAGTAACTTCCCCATTCACTGGCTGGAAATCGGTTATAAAAAAACAAAAAACCTATATTTTTGATTACAATACTTTTAATGAAGTTAAGTGATAGACTTTTTTTTACAATTTAACCTGACTCCAAAACCCATAAATAATCACATTCCTCCTTATATACAGGCCTCCTCTATCTGCAATGGATGTATATGAAGGCTAATATACACACACACACACAGCTGCCTCTTCTTTCTCTCTTGTCTTTGACATTGCATTGAGGTCATCAGGGGAACATGATCGACAGATTTGCTAAGAAATAACACCTCGCAAATCTTTTTTTTTCTTTATCTTTTTTTTCACTTAGACTTCGGCTCGAATGTTTCCACAGTGAAAGTAACGTTACGCTTAACGGTTCACAGTTACCAAAAGCTGACAGGTCCACACACACACACACACACACACACACACACACACACACACACACACACAAACACACACACTTTACCTTTTAAGCGCCACCTGCAGCGAGTGGGGAACGGAGGATGGAGAGGGAGGCAGAGGGCAGGAGGAGGGGGCGGGGATGTTACGCTACAGGTTCGGTAGACTCGTTATTCTCTGCTTTTCTACAATGATTGGCTGAAACTGCTTCACCACGCTGCTGCATCGTGTTGTCAGACACGAGTACCGCACGTGCACATTTGCCACAGAACTCACATGTCCGCAGCTTTTTGCGTAGTTTAGAGGGGCGAGTCGTACCAGCGTATTTAGATGTCAAATTGCGTACTTGCTACGCAAAATGCGTACAGGTTGGCAGGTCTGGATATGCTTCGGTGATACGCGAACTCCTTCTTGCATAATTTGCACACAACCGTGCTCTCGTGTTAATTAATTAACCGTAATTAACGTGTTGAAGTCCCGGCCCTAATATATATATATATATATTCTATAGGAGTAGTGAGGGACACAGTCAATACACACACAGGCTGTCAGGCGCTCTCAGTCTCCAGCGCAAAAGCTTCCCAAGTTTGTTTTGCCATAATATAAATAACAAAAAGACAAAATATTACACACTCACACAGTGCCTGACACAGGAATAATTTAAATAGAATAATTTAAGAGAAAAATAAATTGCACCTTTAATATATGGCTTATTTTCACTTAAACTACGAGTAGATAACAGAATTCAGATTAACAATTTTATACCACAACATATGGGGCACTGATTGTAAAGTTCCACATGCTAAAATAAACAGCAACTTTTTGCCACATTTAGCAAAAAAATGAATAAACAAATCTAAGTGTTAAATCTAAATCTAAATGTTAAATCAATTAAATATAGTAATAGTATAGTAATGATAAGGGCAGAGAATTGGTGAACCGGTGCTGCGGTGATAATGCGGTGACTTTGTGCTACTATCCCTCAGGGCTGGATTGGGACAAAAAAATCGGCCATGGCATTTTTGGCTTAGACGGCCCCCTCATAATTAGTGGAGCACAACCAACTAACAATTTATGTATGTGTTCCCTGAAGCAATGTATTTCACTATTATCCCAAATCCAACTGTAATTATTGTGGTGAGGTGTGCATATGTTTACTCACCTGACTGGAAAACACACTCATAAATCCTTTCAATCTATGAACAACTGTGTTACACCCCTGCTGACTTTAGAAGTCTATCAAATAATCATTGTGGAAAGCAAATAAGTAAATTTACTCAACACATAGTTCTACCTCCTTAGGTATATTCTATTTCAAGTATAATGTGTCATCAACATCAAACATTTTAAAAGTTTATCATCTATTGACAACTCTATAGTTCAATTGGTTCTTTTATCCTTTTTATTGAAATCATCTCTAATATGTATTTTCTGAATTTCCCTGATATAGCAGCTCAGTTCTAATTCTTCAGGTTAAAAGGTGCTCCCTCCTTTAAAAAGCTATAACATGCATTTGTATCAGGCTAAAAACAGTGGGCGTACCTTTTGCTTATAATACTTTTATACTTTTTTTTTACACCACGAATTGTCTGTCTCTACACAGGGCCGGCCGACCCGTTGATAACTCTATATGTAATAGAGCTAACGTTACCTCCATCACCTCACAGTCCCTGTATTAACGTTACTTCCTGCTTACCGGTTGTACTACACTGTCCCTGTCAGTCAGCAGCATCTCTGGCTGCTCCTCTCCTGCCCGCTGCTGCTGTCTTCGCCTTCAACCTGCTGTTGCTGGTTCATTGCTACCTCAGAGGACGTGGAGGCCACAGCAGCCCCTCCAGCGAGCAAGTCTGTGATTTTAGCACATTTTGCAGCATTTACAGTGAGATTCTTCAATCTCTTAGCACGCAACTTCTCCGCACCCAATGTGTTTCTCTTTGGTTGCCCCATCATGTTGCCACTCCTCGCGCTTAATACTGTGAAACTAACGGGAGTTACAGGTGACAGCGCAGGAAAGGGTGGGGCCGCTATCCTGATTGGTTCGGTCCACTGTCTATATTGAAGATGGACCAATGGGCCGCCCCCTCTAAATTGTGCTCTTCGAAAAAATTTAAATAAAAAAAAAAAAAAAAAAGAGGAGGGCTGAGAAATTCCATTGGATTAGCCCAATGTCCTTCAAGAAAAGCAACCAATGGGCCATCGCGGTCTATGAAAATGATTTATAATATACTTTTTCATTAAATTATGACAGGCCTAAAAATGTATGTAACATTTATATTTAAAAGTAACATTTAGACTTAGATTTAACATTTATATTTATATTTTTACAAGCGAAGTAAATATCACGAAGTTCACAAATATTGCTGTAAATCTGGTCAAAAGTAACGTAAAAAAAAATTCACGTGTTTTTTAAACAGGGTTATTTCTTAAATGTGGCAAAAAGTTGCTGTTTATTTTAGCATGCGCAACAAACAAAAATGGCGCCCCATAACAACAACTCGTCCTGGAGCAGCTCAATATGCAAATGAGGGCAACATCTCGTTCATATTTAACGAAATAAACGGCAGTTTTTGACAGCCAAAACAAACGTAAATATATTTAGCAATGCCTTAGCAATGATATTGTTATGTTTATATTCAGTTTAAGACACAGTAACTATGCTAACTTAACCAACAGACAAAGTGCGTCACAACCCTACTTACCAGCTCAAAAGCTTCCCAAGTTTTGCCGGAAAGGTAGAGCTAGCCCCTCCCAACCACCCCTGCCACAACAGGTGACACGGAACCATAAAAAACGTATTCAATTTAACACAGAGTTTACGAAAATGTGGACATAAAGAACATGGAGAATATAGGCTAACGCACAGGTTTCGAGAATGTTCACAAAAATAAGATTAAATAAAATAGATGATAATATGTAACACAGCTATATATTATGTATTATTGTTAATACTCCATACCGTAGTATACATACATATATATATATATATATATATATATATATATATGTGTGTGTGTATACAGTAATAAACTTTAACAAACAAACTGTGAAGCATAAACCAAAGGCTTGCAACGACCCTATTACAAAGGGGATGGAAAACTAATACCATTTTAACTGACATACAAGCAGGAAAACACAGCCAACAGGTAAAATAACACCTGAACACGCCTAACGTTAACTTTCCAAATGTCCCTGATGAATTTAAGGTGGAGTAACATTAACTTACGTTGCCTCGAGCTGTTTACTGATTATTAAACAATGCTGCTATTGTCCGAAGTAAGCTCGCAAGCGAACACTCTGCTCCAACGGGAACTACAACCATTAAACTATTAATGTCATTCACTTCATCACATTGACGTTACTGTACCTGTATCTTCTTCACATTGTTCTTCTTCCTCTTCTTTCCTTCTTTTCCTTCCCTGGGTGCCGGATGGTTTCAGTCTTTTCAACATTGTGATTCTGCTACAGTATCAATAAATCTCTTTCTTGGTCTTGGGGTCAACTCGCCTCTAGACCCTGTTTTTTGTTCTCCCCCGTTTGCGGTGTCCCCCTGTGGATGACGGCGCCTTTAGCATTCGCCTATACAGCCTATGCCCATGGCTGGCTCTGAACACAGTGGAGCTTTTTCAGCAGCAGACACTAAGATAACTTGTTCTGGGAATATCAATATCACAAACTTTTTTACTGGATCTGTGATGTCATTGTTGTGTCTACAGCTCGTGCGGCTGACATGGTCCACAGAGCCGGCCCTAGACAGCTGTCAAGCCAGACCTGGTTCACATGTGCATGGTGCATGAGCTGTAGACACAACAACCACACTGATGGGTGAGTTAGTGATCTCTCTATTATGGTCCAGTGAACATGAGGCGTCTATGTATCTATGCTCCTGTCATTGGTCAGGGCGGACACTGACTGTGTTTATCAGCTACAGTCACTAGTCTACTGTTTGTTGCTGGGCAGGTGGATGATTATATATTAGATTAGATTAAATTACATTTATTGTCATTATCCACAGTGCTCAGAAAGCAAACAACTATTTTTCTATTGTCATCCTTCGAACTCGCAGCCTTAAAGAAGCAGTTTACCCAAAAATGAAAATTCTGTTATTAGCTACACTAAATCAGTGTTGAAGCTCCTCCTTAATAACTAAAGTAGATGTGGACTTGTTTTGAAACCTAAAAAACATAAAACAACATAAAATGGCTCAGAAAATGTGTTCTTTTCATATCAGGTTGGGATCTCAGAGCTTCTTCACACCTGGATTATGCTGGATGAGGTGTATGGAGCCAATTTTTGTTTTTCTGGTTGTTTTTTCAAAACACCCCCCCAAACCCCTGTGAAACTCGTCAGGTGAGTCTTGGGATCCCAAATGATTTGAACATTCACACCTCTGACACCCAGCTGAGTTTGTGGTGGAAATAACAAAGAGAAGAAAAGCTGAATCTACCTGTGATAACACTTTATCTGCTTTCTCCATAGTTAGCTACTGAGTGTAGCTGCTCTCTCACACTCACACACACACACACACACACACACACACACACACACACACACACACACACACACACACAATGTGCTCTCATTCTTGCCCTCGGTGCTGCAGCACTTCACTGCGTTATTCTTGACCCTCCCTTCCTTCCTCTCTTGATATACCAACAGAGAACGCCCATGGTGGGTTTCAGCGGCCAAAGCAAAGGGAATCGCCTGATCATCAGCTTCAGACACACACACAAGCAGAACACGTACACAAAAAGCACACACACACACACACACGCCCATAAAAACCTGAAGTAACTCCGTGTTTCCTCAGACGTTTCACTGCCAGCATCACACAGACAGAATCTGGTGTTGGAGAGAGGAGCATCATCACATCAGCAGCCAAGAAACCAGAAACTGAGGAAGGATGCAGATCTGTGGACGGCCAATCAGGCTTCTGCTGGTCTGCCTGCTCGGCTCAGGTGAGTGAAGCGGCGGCTAATTGAAACCCACTGTATGTTCAGGTACGAGAGATGGAAACGAGATGTGATCAGCTGTGATCAGCTGTGAGGTGACTGAGCCCTCGTCACAGCAAGCAGCTCAACTGAAGAGTGATTGTTACTTTTAAAGATGTTTTCAGAGGACTAAAGAGATAAAATAAGGGGAAAAAAACTAATGAAAGCATCAAGATAAGCGTTGTTGTTGGGTTTTTAAGCTCTTTCATCTGAAAAGAACTTTATGAATTTATTTCACGAGTTCTCAGATTTATCTCACAACGCTGTGGGGAGTCTGGACCTCCAGACTGGAGCCCACAGGTAGATCTAAAGGGAAATACATCAAGGTGAAACTAAAAACTGTCTAATGCACATGTCCTTCTCTTAAAGCCACAACAAGATACTTTCATTTTTGTTCTGATTCTGGCTGAAGATGACGACGATGAGACAAAGTTCATTTTGTTATTGTGCAGCGGCACCAAACTACAGAGCAGCTTCTTCCCTCCTCAATTAACACCGACATAAAAAAAAGTTTACATTTTTTAGCAAGCATTACAAATGATAATTCTATAGAAATAGTAAATCTTGTTGCTGATGTCTCACTCGCTTGCATTGATCATAGAGACATTGTGACTGCTTTATATACACTTTATAATTAAATCCAATACTATTCAGAGGATGATATAATAAAATGTACAAATCCTAAAGAAAATGTTCAAAAATACGGCAACATCAGAATAAAGTACAAAAAACAATAGACTAATAATAAAAAGTGTGAAAGGAATAATTGGTGAACAATTAGCTATAAAAATAAGATCATTTATTTCATATAAATATAAAAATGTTAGCTACAGTAAAAACCTGAATATAAAAGGTCATATAAACAATGACATTGTGAAGTAATACAGCAGTGTTAAAGGAGCCGTTCACACAAAAATGAAAACATGGGGACTTTTTTAAAATGTGAAAACAAACACACAAGCAACAACATACAACTCTTCCGTCGAGTCTCCGGATCCCAAATGTATTTGATAGATTTCGTCTTTAAAATGGTGTAAATAACAACTTTTTAAATCAATTTGGGATCTTTGGGATTCACAGAAAGTTTGATCATGCTGGATGAGCTGTAAGAAGTCGTTTTATTATTTATTTTTTAAAACTGTAACTTCTTAAAACAAGCCCCCGTCTACTTCACTTGTTTAGGAGAAAGTTGCCAGTTTGCTGTGAAGCTCCAGAAATGACTGTAGAAACACGTGGCATGAAAGAATACGGGGACGCTTGCTCAACTGAATGGAAATGACTCATAGATGTTTATTTTTTTCTTAGCAGTGTGGTGGAAGTGATACAGAAAAAGAGAAGCTGAATGAATCTGAGAACACATTAGTAGTAAGCTACTGTGTGTAGCTACACACACACACACACTTTTGTGTTTACATCAGCAGCACAGGTAATTATAATTACCTGTCGGAGCCGGTTAGCATGCTAGCTCATATCTTTGCAAAAACAATACATAGACATCAGAACTGTTATTCTCATTCTGCTGATAATTTAAGTGTACAAGTATTTATGTTGGTGCTTGTTTGCTTTTCACTAATATTCTTACATACTGCACCTTTAATTTGGATACTTAAAGTATATTTTTCCAACAATGCTGCATTTCTACACTGTGTTATTGTTACTTCTTCATCAGTAAAGGATCTGAGTGCTTCCTGCTTTACTGACAACTTGTGAATGAGAAAAAGAAGAATCATTAATGACAGATTCAGTTTGTTTTTGATGATATTCAGCCCTATAAATGTGACAGACAGTCGTCTCATTTCACTCATGTCGCAGACTTCCATGTGTAAAAGCACAACAGTACATTTTAGGAGGTCCAGTCATGCTGACACACACACAAACTGGTGTCGCTCCTGTGAGTGAGATCATCTGATAGGCAGCAGAACAAACCTCAGGATTCGGGGAAACAATGGTCATAGAAAAGAGGAGCGAGTTCTTTTGACTTGGGCAGGGTGTCCTTCCTTCCTCAGAGGAACACGCTGGGTGTATTCAGTGCGCCGCCAAACAATGGTTCACAATAGATCAGCTAAAAAGGAGTATTATTTCACGAGATGGCAAAATTCAATTGACCCTCGCCTGTGTTATGAAAAGACAAGAGGGGAAAATGACTCACAGGTTCAAACGGCGTACAGAACAAATACAAACAGACAAAGACATGCATCATTTCTTTTCCTCCGGTTGGATTATCACTCAGAGCAGAGCCACTTAATCTGTTTATACTTTAAAAACAGTGTTGTTTAATTCATTTCTGAGATGAAAAATAACCTTTACTGTTCTGAAACTACTCCTCCAATCCACAAAGATTTGGAGGAATCCTTTCAGAGGTTTTTATTTACACCTTTTACATGCGTCAGTGACTTGTTGTGTCGTTGTTCCTCTCCTGTGCCCCTCAGCTACCTCATCCCCGATCTGCACTCCCGCTCAGCCTCCTCTGTCGCAGATTTCCCCTCCCTCTCCGGCTCCGACGTTCCTCCCATCTCTGCCCTCTCCTTCCCTCAGTCTCGCCAGCGCCTCCGGACCGTCAGCAGGAAAGGGCGGCTGCCGACTGACGGTGTCGCCCCCCACCCTGGTGGTCAGGTATGTCAGTGATTGAAAAGGGTTTTTTTCTGAGGCGAAATTCCATCCTCCCTTTCAAAATAAAAGAGAAAGCAGAGGAGGAGTATAGGGAAACAGTAGCATTGGGAGAAGGACTTTGTAAAGATGTGCATCATCTTGGTTAATCCCGTTTTACCAACATCCTCTTCTCTGACAATTATCTGTGCTGGTTGAGCAGCTGATGCATGTTTAGACTAGTGATGAAGAAGAAGAAGGAGGAAAGCAGAAAAATGGACGGTTTGACTACAAAAAGTCGAGCATACGCAAAAAAGGTGCTGCTGCTTTGAATGGATCACCTCCTTTTTCTTTCGTGTGAACGCTGACCTGTTCATTTGTGACACTAATCATGTGTGAACTGTCCTGTCACAGGTTTGGAGATCCGGTCACAGCTAACTGCTCTGGACATGGGATGGATTATTCTGGTCTCGGCTGGGAAGTCTCACCGGTGAGGAGAATCTTTGCTCTCTTATAAAACAACTTCAAACCTTTATTTACAACCCTGATTCCAAAAAAAGTTGGGATTCTGTGTAAAACATAATTAAAATGGAATTTGATAATTGGCTTTTTGACTTCAACACGTCTTAAAACAGCACAAAAGACGCTATATTTAATCTTCTACCTCATCAGCTTCATTGGTTTTTGTGAATTTATTCGAAATTTGATGCCAGCCAACAAGAAAGTTGTGGACTACTGAACAGGCAGCAGGAGGAAATATCATGGTTGGGAATGAAAGTGGCATCAGGAACGTACCAGGAAACAGTTTATTTGCACATGATTGCTGTAATGACTTTTATGGGGGAATCTGTGTCGCAGCTCAGAGTAACTCAACGACTTTTGATCGCATCTGCTCATCCTGCTCCATCCTGCCCTCACTTGGGAACAAGATCGGGAGCATCTCATACCCAACCTGACTGGAGACAATCCAGTTTCTTTCCAGCGGGGCACCATGGCTTCAAATGAGGTTATCAAACACTCGTCGCAGGATCAGAAAACAGGATGCAAGTCGTGCTGCTGCGTCCCTCTGGTGCTCATCAGCTGACAGATCTTATTCTTTCCAAATCGTAGAAAGAAAGTCTGGTGACGAGGGTCTGCCAGTCCATAAACTGCATCCCTGATCCTTCAGCATCTCATGGTGAATCTCATTCACTTGCTGCCTCTGAGCTTTTTATACGACCTCACTGACCTCCATCAAGGAAACGGTTAATGTTTCCCTTGAATCCTTCCGGCTCTGCCTCCTTCACAAAAGGGCGTATCGGTCAGCGTCAGCAGTTAATCAAAAAAATGTTCTTCCACTGTCCAACAATGTCCCCAGTCCTGCTGAAAACAGCCCACGGAAGACCTCGCCTTCCATCCTGGACCTCAGGCCAAGTCAGAGTCCTTCTCCACGGCACTCCCAAAACTCTTCCGACGCAGGACAACACCCGGAGTCCAAGAAGACCAGATATTATCCTAGACAGTGCCAACGTTATAGACTTCACAAAAATAGGATTTATTAGAAGGCTGCTGTGTTTGATTACATTGTTTAAACTCGCAACACACAAATATTGTAATATTCTTGCTGTGATTTGTGTTTTACAGCTCACGGCAGATCCGGGCTACACGATGGATCGTTACATCGTCTGGACTGTGGAGAGCATGACTGTGTGGAGCCTCACGCCGATGTGCTATGCAGCAGTAGAACAGGGAGGACAGTGTCACATTAATGTCCCTGTGATAGTCTACAGTGAGTTACTCATTTTATCTTTCTGACATTTTAGAAAGTCCATCATCGTTTTCCTGTGTGGTTTACCTGTCGATGCGTCTCCACAGAGCCTCCAGACGACGTGTCCATCAGCCTGGTCAATCACACCGGAGCGATGCTGGAGCATCGTCGCTACACGCTGCAGTGTTCGGTCGAGGGCGTCGCTCCCGCCGAAAACCTCACCGTCACCTTCTACAGAGGACAGACGGCGCTGGGTCGACCGCAGTCAGGCAGCAGCAGATCGAAGGAGCCGGTGACCGAGATCTTCACCTTAGACTTCACCCCCAGCAGAGAAGATGATGGAGCAGAGCTCTGGTGTGAAGCTGAGCTGGACCTGGGACCCGGAGGACCACAGCATCCTCCAGTGGTGAAGTCACAACACATCACTGCCAACGTCCACTGTGAGTGACACTGCTCCTTTCCACTTCTCCTGGATCTCTTTCCTCTTTAAGTATTCGTCTACAACCCTGTTTTTCTTTCTCCACCATCACTCTGACGTTCTCTTCCCTCTCAGTCGGTCCACAGCTCGGCTGTCCCACAAAACTGCAGGTGAGAGAGGGAGAGCTCCTGAGCTGCGAGGTGAGAGGAAACCCCCAACCGCGAGTCACCTGGTTCAGAGACGGGCAGGTGGTCGCCCTGCCCACGTCCTCGAGCAGAAAGCATGCTGGGAAATACACGGTCTTGGCAACCGGTCCTGTGGAACATAAAAACTTTACGGTGGAGGTGGAGGTCCTCGGTGGCAGTGGTAGGTTCAACTCATATTTCGCGAAAACTAAAAGAAATCAGCGTTAAGCATGCAAACTATTTCAATCATCTGTTGTTTTGAAAGAGATAAGTTCTAATTACAAATGTGGAAACTCGTCTTCCTTCCTGAATGTTATTTTAAGATCTGGCATGATCAAAAGCAGACTGGAGTAAAAATAGAAACCAAGTCAAAAGTTCTCCTCCTGATTTGCCTCTTTCTCTTTCTTCCAGGAACTGCAAACAGCTGTAACAGATATTTCCTGTTGGCCGTCTTAATTATTCAGACGATTAACTGGCTGTAACACAGCAGGAGGAGGAAACCTAGCGGGACGTTTCCTGGCTGTCTGGATGAACTGTGTGTGAGAAGCGTCTGTCCGGAATGACTCTTTGCTTCGCTTTTGTTCAAAATGGATCCATTTTAACTCCAAAACAAGAAGCACATAAATGTCTTTTCTAGAGCTTCTGTCCAGGTACATTTTCTGAAAAGCTCCATGACTCTCTAGTTCAATTTCAAAAAGAACTTTCAAACTGAAAGCTGCTCTGAAAGAAATCCACCCTCGAGGTTTGTACAACGTAATAATCCAAAACCTTTTCTCCGTCTCTTCTTGTTTATGTGCCGTCTGAACCTTTTGTCGATCTTACAATGTCTTAAATGTGTGTGAGTTAAATCTTCTGTGGTATCAAGTCTTTAAACAGTGTAAAGCACCAGGTCCACTGCAATCAAGATCATGTTCCGTCTGCTGTACATTAAAATGCTGAACAATCTCGTGTCGTCAGCAGTGAGTCCTTCATTTAGACTTCAAGTCGTACAGTACCGTGTTGAGATGGACGTATGTGGTCGTCAGATTTCAGTTTGTGATCAATCATTAAACTGGTAACATAACTACTTGATCGTAGCCAATTACAAAATATAGCCACAGTGAACATAGTCACAGGTTAATTATCGTTACAGTTTTGAAGTAAATGTGACAAACAATGAGATTATAAAAGTATTGACTCAAAACAAGTTCACATTGAAACCGAACATCCTTGATTTAGCGAGCAGGACTAGTAATAATAACAGAAGGTAAAAGGTTTTAAATGTTTTGTTTGGAAATACAGTCCAAGCGCTGAACGTCACATCAAGACAATTAAGCTCAAAAACAAAAAGTCAGCGCTTTATTATTTATTCATCCAAAGTAAATCATGTACATTTCAAACAAAGCCTCTCCGGCTCTTCGTCCCAACTCACACTGACATTATTCAGAAGCAGATCTGGTGACGTCGGCTCACTTCTCTGCTCAGTTAAAGTGCTGCTTTTCCTTTCAACGGTCAAAACCATGAATAGTGAAATCTTTAGTGTCTTCACAGCTACAGTCACACAGAGGCGACACATCTTCAGCTTGTTTAATTAATTAGTTTTCTCACTTCCACAGCTGATTCTGTCACAACTCTTCTGTGGTCAGAGTCCGATCACGTGTCAGTCCAGCTTCAAGGAGACTGAAGCACTCTGGAGAGAAAAAGACAAAACGTATACAAGACGTTTGGTTTCGATCCATCAACATGTGACGGCAGCGTCACTGAACTGTTGATGGCACCGACGCAATTTATCAGGATCGATGTTATCTTGCAGCAATAACAGCTGTTAGTGTGTATTTTATATAAAGGAAGTCTTCAGGTGGTGTGTTCTACATGTTTGAGGGCTGAAATAGAACCTACAACAACAAAAACGTTAGAAAAAGTGAACAAAACTACTATACTCTGGGAAAAATTTTGAAGTGAGGACTATTGATGGTAATTTAGTTTGTCAGATGCATGATTTGATTACAAACGTGTTGTACAATAATGTTGGAAAAAGAAACATTAACTAGCCTTCAACCAGATCTCATGGGCTTCATTAACAGATGTACTTAGTTCAGGTGTCAGAATCTCTCATGCTTCTGTTTATTCCTTTTAAATCAGGAAAAAAACTTCAGGAGTAAACTGGAGCACACGTTAAACTTCTCCGTTCATCTAGATCCGTTTTCAATCAGTCTCTCATAGGACCCTGAAAGTACTGAATCTCTGAATCTCATTCTGCCATCTCAGAATAAATTAACTGTAAAGGTGACTCAGTTTCCACTACAAGAATAAATAAAACTTACTGTCATAATCTGCATTGGGAGTTTTCATGGCACAGGATCGTCAGGATCATCGTCAGAGATGACGTAAACCTCTCCAGCATCCACGTGTTTGGTCAAGTCGCCGATCTGCAGCAGTTTGGACGGAACAACCTGACACACCCCACTCAGCGGGAAACCCACCGGGCTGGACTGAGGGGGCGGCGGAGGAAGAGGAGGACTTCTGGAGTCCACAACAAAGCTCCAGTGCTGAACCGAGCGTTTGTACTTGGCCACAGCTGCTGCGAGAAGCTCCTGGGACACCGAGAAAGGTTTCTCCCGAGCCAGCGCTTGATCGGCGAGGAGGTCCAGAAGCGAGTGAGTCGGAGCAGGCGTGATGTTGACCTGAGGCTCGACCGACTCTGCAGGTGTGGAGGAACTGGCATCCACTGCCAGCCCGCCTCCGGGTTTACCCTCCACCTTCACGGCAACGACTTCCTTCTTCACAGCACCAAGTGGAACAGAAAGAGAGACATCTGAGCGCTCGATAAAGACGCCGTCCGCCTCCTGGTGGAGTCCTTTCCTCAACAGAGATCCCTGGAGAACACTGCAGCCGTCTGACGCAGCTGAACAACCACCGACAGACGACCGCTTCTTCTCAGGCTTCGTTCTCTTTACTCTGAGTGCACATGAAGTGAGTTAGTAATATTGGAATCCTGTGACCTGGAAAAATTTGACTTTTCATAAAATCTAGAGCTTTCTCTAGGAATTAAACTCTTTGTTGTACTCACGGTAATGACGTGAAGAGGTTTAAAATGCTCCTGCTCTCCTTTATCAGCACCCTGCAGGGACACATGTGGAGACAGAGCACATCTGCATGAACAATCAGGTAAAGAAGTACTTTTAAACTAATGATAATCAGGTTTTAGTGATTCTGCACCAGCTTCACATACCTAGACTGCATCCACCCTTTTGGCCAAAGCGGTTTGACCTCATTTTCCAATATGGTTTTCAGGTAGTCCTCCATCTCCTGGCTGCCTTTCCTTTCCTTTTTATATCGCTCCATTTTCACCTTTAACAAATGACAGAAACACTCCCTGCAGGAGAGAAATGTATGTTACGTATATTTCAAGGCAGAGAGCGAAATATGAGGCCACGTTAAAATAATTTGATGCTCTTCGATGGTTCTGACCGGATCTCGTCGCTCCATTGAAACAGTTTCTTCGGACCTCCTCTTTTCCCGCCCTTCTCCTCTACGCTGTCCTCTGGTCCAGCGTTCAGCTTCTGTTTGCCTTCTTTCTCCTCCTCCATCACTCTGACATGAACAGAACCAGTACAAGACGGGAAAGAAATACATTTCCAGTGAACCAGAACTCTGCTGCACGACTCCACTGATTCCTCTTGTGTATACAGACACTGTTAATCATTAGCTGTAAAGTATCAAACCTTTACTGATGCTCCGTTATCGTTTCCTGTTTTTATCACGTGTGTTTTTTGGCATATCTGATTTCGAGATGCTTTTTCCAAAATCACACTGAGCAAACACAACGTTCACCATCGATGCCCAAGAGACATTCTTACAGGGCTCAAAATAAAGATTAGACCTTTTTTCAACTGTAATTACAGACTTCTTAAAGAGCGTCACCTCGAAATTAAAGTTTTTATGTGACTGCCCAGTTTGACTCCATGCAGCGAAAGTACAGGGTGGAATCGAACCTCCAGCCTCAACCTTGGTAGATGGAAAACAATCTACTAGGTGAGCAATCCAAGAGCTTTATTAAATACTGCGTTGTGGTCATCCAGCCTTCATTAGCTAGGCTATTATTCAAAGGTTGGATCATCAAGTCGTAGTATTCAAGACGCTGATAGACAACTGACCTGGTAGATGTTGTGTGACTAATGTACTGAGGTTGAGGCCGTCATAAAAACTTTCATTTTGAAACACAAGAAGAGGGTTAGGTTGAAAAACACTTCCAACAGTCGTCGTCATCATCTAGTGGACTTACTTCAAAGTCTTGACTTGTTCGTACGCTTGGCAGCTCTCATGGAAGCGTGCGATCTGCTCGGGCATCACTTTGCCGATGGCTTCCTTGAGTTTGTGCACTGGCTCCTCGACATCAGCTGGTTCCTCCTGATCAGAGTCAGAGTCAAGAAGCGCGTCACATGCAAGTATAAAACCTGAACAACCAATTCTGCACATTAAAACACAACACTCACCGTGTGTGTGAGCAACAGTTTCTTCACACGCTTGAGCAGTGTGTCTCTGCTGCAGGGCAGGAAGGACGACAGGTGTGTGTACACCTTAGAGCGCAGCTGGCCTCCTTGTTCCCGACACTGCAGCTCAATACTGGACACACAGTGAGACAGCCGACATGTGAACTGAAAGCTGCAGATTATAAGAGCCAACTGCTGCTGGGTGAGCTGCCGTTAGCTTAGTTAGCCGTGCAGCTAGCAGTCCAGACTGAGAGTTCAGGTGGAGAGTTTTTTTTTCCACTGCTAGCATACGAGCTTTAGAACAGGACGGGCTGAGGCTAGCTGGTTAGCATGCTAACTATCCTTGCACTTGGACGTCAGAACTGTGAGTGTTTTCACCAAAGAAGTCCTTTAAACACCGTTTAATACCAATAGTAACGGCTAAACCCAGGAACACATGGCTTTATGATGCAAGGACTAAAGGCTAGCAAGGTGCTGACTGCTCATCAGGACAACTTGGGGTTCAGTATCTTGTTCAAGGAAACATCAGCATGCAGCTACAGGAGCCAGGGAGTCGAACCAGCAACCTTCTGATTACTATACGACCTGCTCTACCTCCTGAGCTACAGCCGCACCCAAAAAAGGAAATTATGCAACTATTCAAATCGTTGATTAGTCATTTCATCAGTCATTTAAAGAAAAAAAATGAACATGACATGGTGAGTGTTGAATCCAGCTTCTTAAATGTGATCTGCCGGTTTCTGACAGTAAATGAAGAGACTTTGGGTTTTGAACAGCTGGTTGGACAAAAGAAGCCATTGTGAGTTCTCACCTCGACATTAGATGACATTTTACAGACTTAAACGATTAACTGATAATAAAATAAATAAAAATAATCATTTGCAGCCCGATTGTCAAGCATCTCATTTGCAAATGTGCAGAAATTCAGAATTTAAAATTCTTTGTCCATGAATTGACCTTCAGATCTGAGCAGTCTTAATGTTCGATATTAACGACTCGAATGTGTGCAGACGCGACATTTCTGACCCCTAACAGCGCTCTGGAACAATATCTGTATGAGTAGGTGGTCTTGTTTTGTTGCAGAGTTTCGTCTTTGTGTTGGACAACTCACTCAAGCAGAATTGAGTTGATCTCTGGACTGAAGAACTTGAGTTTGGACTCGCCCTCTGAGGTCTTGGCAGCCTGAAAAATGAGTGTAAGTCATCTGTGCATCCATCGTCTGCAGAAAATCAACAAACAAAACAACAAAATTCAACCTTACCGCCGTCAGTTTTCGGATGCTGTCTCCCAGTCCTGGGGGAAGTCCATCTGGCAGCGGGACACACAGCTGAGGGGCCGTAGAACCGGGTTGTGGCCGGACTTGGACGGGTTCTGACTGAGGCTTAGTCTTAGTATTCGGAGGCTGGACTTGAGTTTGATCTTCAGTTTTGGGTGGAAAGAGCTGCGTCTCTGTGGCAGGTTGAGGAACCATCTTTGGAGACAACGTCCCCTCTGTGACGTCTAACAAAGAGTCCAGATCAATATCGAAATCCACCGTGTTGGCCGCTTGGATCAGCGCGTGGTCGTTGATGGATCCGATTAAACTGAGGAGCGGGTCGGTCAGTCCTGAGCCGCCCCCTCCAGCTGCGTCTGCGGGGCACAGGGGGATTGTGGGTACGCCCATAATCGCTGCCGCCTTCTGTCCCTTCTCCACCTTCTGTCGCTCCTTCTCCTTCTCTCTCTGAAACTTCTTCAGCATGCTGGTGACGCTTAATGTGCAGACGGACTTCTTCTTTTTCTTCTTCTTCATCTCACCATCCGGTCCGATCTCAGACAAAGTGCTACAAGACGAGCAAATTAAACTTATGAGAGATCTAAAATGCGAATGTACGAGAACTTCAAGTTGCTAATTTGTGAAAACAGGCCCAGGCCTTTTGTCATTTCTGTGTTTTGAAAACCAGAATTCCTTAAAAGACCAACAGGGAGCTACAAAAGATCTGGAAACCGATTAATAACATCCCACAATAACATCTCCAATCTGTGATCCAAGAATCATAAATTGTACAAGCGGTATCAGTGCTTTGGTCGGCCTCACCTCGACTTCCGTTCCACTTTGCTCTTCACCTCTTCATCTTCTCTGCACGGCTTCTTCTTCTGTGGTTTATCCTGCCCACCATTGAGTTTACGTTTCTAAAAAATTGTCAACATCTTAAATCACATACTGTTCACATTGAAAACCCAGAGTTATGACTCATTAGTGCCAAAAACAGCTTTGGCATTCACTCCTAGATGAAAAAGCATCCAAAACATCCATTTAAAATTTGAAATGTGCTCTCTCAGACTGATCAAACATTCATTAAAAACGCTCTGCATGCTGCTTTTTAGATGCGTTTCTTACTTTTGAGGGCTCGAGTGTTTCCTCTGCTGGCTGGTCCTCCGAGTCGGAAGCCGGGCGGAACTGCAGCACGCCGGAGTTTATGTAGAATCCACCGAACTTGGTCGTGATGGAGGCCGGGACGAACTCGTCGTACTACAGAGACCAGCAAGCAGATTTGATCAGTTAGGAAAAAGTTTCAAAACAGAGTGAAGCGCCTCTAAATGTCACATTTGGGGACAATCTGAAGGGAGCAGGGGAATAATTCTTTAAAAAAAGGCCTGGATGGATGGATCGCTTCTGGTTTATGAATCAATAATTCTTGAGTGACCCGATTGTGCGTCTCGACACCGACTCACAGCCTCAGAGTTGTCAATGAACGAATCCTCGTCATCGTAGCCGTGTCCGATGTCGATCAGGTCCTGAATGCGGTCCTCCTTTTTCTTGGGTTTGCTGCCCTGCAGAGAGACGACACACAACATCGCCGTGCTGTTCGTACATGACAACATTTCTTATCTTAACCAATAATTCAAGATAGCAAAAAAAGATTAAAACTCACATATTTCTTCTCAAACTTCTTTGCCAGCGCAGCGGCCTCATCGATCGCTCTCTTGTCCTCGTTTTCAAATCTGCTCAGAGGTACTTCATCTTTTCTGTGGTTGATCTAAAAACCAAACCAAAAAATGTCTCATATCAAACGTTTTACACCAAAATAAAAACACTTGTGTGTTTTTGTGCATGTTCAGGTTGTCCAACAAACAAAGATGATCCGAAACTGATCCAGACTCTGATTTGTGTATTTTTAGAAGTAGAACAGGTGCAAATACGTCACACAAAAGGCTAAATAATCTTCTTCTGTCTGATTTGTTCTCTCCCAATAAACTTACCTGTGATACGTCAGTTTGAACTTTTGTGACCAAACACATTTCATTCATGTTTTAGTGCGTACATACACTGATATCACACTGTCCCCAACGTGTTGAGTAGCTGATATAAAAGTACTGACTGCAAGATGATTCCCCAACATTCAGTGAACCAGAGATGTAGTGGAACAGCTGAAAAGTTATTTTGTTGTTATTTAAACAGTTAAATACAAACAGTAAACATCCCTCAGCAGATGCAAACCCACCTTGTTATCAACGAGCTGACTGTAGCTGAACTCGGGGAAGCTCCTCTCATCAGAGTCAAACAAAGTCAGAACCAGCCGGACTGTGTCTGTGTCCGCGGGTCGGTCCGGACTGTTCTCCTTCACCTGCTCAACACCTGGCGCAGACTTGTGGGCCGCAGCCGGTTCGTCTGAGGACGGAGCTGCATCCCAGGACAGAGAGGTCAACTGAACCCTGCGAGACTCAGCCATCACAGCTCCTCACAGCTCCTCACTGCTCCTCCAGGTTCCTCACTTCTCCTCACAGCTCCTCAAAGCTCCTCAAGGTTCCTCAATTCTCCTCACAGCTCCTCAAGGTTCCTCAATTCTCCTCACTTCTCCTCACGGCTCCTCCAGGCTCCTCAAAGCTTCTCAAGGTTCCTCACAGCTCCTCACTTCTCCTCACGGCTCCTCACACACAGCACACTGGCTGACATGAAGGTTTCATTAAGCAGAAGTACATGCAGGTGTGCTCAGCTTCAGCCAATCAGCTCCAAGATTCTGTTTGTACCTGCTGACCGCATGAGTTCACTCACTAACTCCCATTTTCTCTTTAAATCAGAAAGTCAAAGTTTTTACAATGTTATTTCAGACTTGTTCTTAACTTCAGTCACAGACGTCTAAAGAGCTTCTTGTGTTTCAAAATCAAAGTTTTCCAACATGCTGCAGAAACAACAGGCCTCAGCTGAGGCAGGTGCTTCACCTGCTGAGCTGCTTATAATCGATGTTCTGGACATCTGACTTCATCCAGTAGGATAATGTTCCAAGGTTTGCTGACTTATGTAAACATTTTAAACAATAAGGCTGACAAATAGAAATACAAAAACTACTCAGGCCACATTTAGTAAAAAAAAACAGTCATAACTGGCATAAAAATACAATATATTAATATTATTTTCAACTTTCACTGTTACTTTTTTCAACCAACATCAGTCGTGATAATAACAACCAACTATTCATTCATCAGGATTTTAACCCTTTAAATAACAGTCCGTTTACATAATGCCACAAAAACTCAACAATTGTTATTTTCCACATACTTAAAATATCGATTTTCTTAATATGTAACTGTTTTGGGACTAAATGTGATCAGTTTTAGCAGTCAGTAACATGCAATGTGTGTTATATACGTTATTATAGGAGCTGAGGTTGAGATTTAAAAGACAAATTATATGTGCAATATGCATTAATTCAGCCTTAATTATCCATAAATGACAGTAAAATGTGTGGACAGTTACAGCACTGCACCTTGCTCACCACACGGGGGCGCAGGAGATCCACCAGGCTGAGCTCAGCAGAGTGGAAGTGGAAACACAGAGCTGCACTCACTGGACACTCAGACTCATATTATATTTGATTACAAAATAAAGATTTAATCTCTTTTTTATTATATGTGATGAAACTAATGGACATTTTTCAGCCAGTTGTTTTATGGAATTACTGCAGAGTTGAGCAGAATCTTCTCTTAAACAGGCAATAAAATAAAATAAAATGTACTTATACTTGCATCAGATGCTTAAATGCTCTATTAAAATATGTTAATTGTCATGTTAATTACTAACTGGTAAATAAACAACCTTTAACTCCAGCAGCTTGTAAAGTGATGACACTCTGCGGGGTCAAAGAGGAGAAAAAAGCAAACAGATCTGAGTCCAGCTCGTTCTGCCGCAGCCTGCAGAGAATCGACTCTGACAATTACAATAGCGGGATAATTGCAATCTGTCACTATACATTCCGTGTTAGCATATCACAAAAATAACCAACCCAGAGAAACACACATGTCCCCTGATCTGCATAACACACACAGGACCCCGCTTTGTAATTATAAATGAATTTCACGGTGCGAGGCTTTTAATGCAAATAATATGGATCCTTTTTTTTTCTTCTCCTTCTTCTGACCAACACGACTCATGTGTGTGTATGTGTGTGTGTGTGTGTGTGTGTGTGTGTGTGTGTGTGTGAGGATCAGATTGCGGGCCAAGCTTTGTTTGACTAGCCTCCCCTCTCAAACGAGTTAATGGGATGGAAGTTATTTGCCACCCTGAGCTGACGATGCGAGGTCGACCAGAAGCGTTGAATTAAAAAAAGAAAAAGAAAAAAGAAAAAGAAAAAAAGAGGAAGGGGCGTCAATAAACGTGCTGGAGACAAAGAAGTAAAACACACCCGAGCAGGACAAAGACAGACAGATGGAGACTGCAGGGTGTGTGTGTGTGTGTGTGTGTGTGTGTGTGTGTGTGTGTCGCGCTCTGCTTGCTGA
>CAEMYA010000034.1:86489-102278 GCA_903131615.1 Diplodus sargus
CCAATATTAATTAACTCGTTCCTCATGCCGGCCGGAGGCCTCAACAGAGAGAGAGAGAGGAGGAAAGAGAGAGAGAGCTGCTTTTGTTGTGCAATTGGCCACAACAGAGGGTGGAGGAGAGGGTGGAGGAGAAGGAGAGGACAGAGGGTGGAGGAGAGGACAGAGGGTGGAGGAGAGGGTGGAGGAGAGCTGAGAGAGAGTGGAGGAGAGAGAGAGGACACAGGGTGGAGGAGAGGGAGAGGATGGAGGAGAGCTGACAGAGGGTGGAGGAGAGAGGACAAAAGGTGGAGGAGAGCTGACAGGACACAGGGTGGAGGAGAGGGAGAGGACACAGGGTGTAGGAGAGCTGACAGGACACAGGGTGGAGGAGAGCTGACAGGACAGAGGGTGGAGGAGAGAGGACAAAAGGTGGAGGAGAGCTGACAGGACACAGGGTGGATGAGAGGGAAAGGACAGAGGGTGGAGGACACAGCTGCAGTCAGTGTGAGTCTGAGGGTGGATGTTTATGACAACATGAAAGTAACTTTTTACTTGAGTATTTTCATTTTATGGTTGAAATCAGTTTTATTCATAGAACTCAGAATGACATCACGTCCTCAGACCCTCGATACAAGTGAGGAGAAACATTCATACTGAGGAAAATAAACCTTTTCATAGGACAGAATATCAGATACAAGTAAATTAAATAATATATCCAACTTCTAATAATTAAAAATTTTTAGTTTTTACTCTAGTTTTTATTTGACAGCTGCGTTTACAAGTCGTTTTGAATATTGAGGTTTACAGAAAAACATATGAATTTATAACATATGTTGCTTTTTAAACTGACAGTACGTGGTACAGCTTTAATGTTACAGAATTAATATATGGTACATTTTTAATAAATTCAACTTGAGTTAATAATTATTTTACTTTTAACAAACAAAAAAAGGTTATTAAAGGTGCACTTTGCACTCAGAATATTTAGGTAATATTTACTTTATTTGTAAGGTAATTAAACAAACTAAGATATACATATATTTTTAAAAATAAAAATAAGGTCCCAGAAGCTAGAAAGGTGGCAGGGTCCGCCACATGTAAACAAAGTAACACGGTATGAAGCTGTTCGTTATGATGTTACAACTGATTTACAACGGCAGTTTATTGTTTGTTGACGGTGAGAATCTTATTAATGATGGTTATTATAAAGTGTTACCCGGTTTATAAACATGTCCAGCGATCGCTCTTTCTTAGTAATGACAACGTTAATAATTATAAAGGTAATGATAATAGCTCAGGAAGAGGCCAATCTGCACAAAGTGTAGTGCTACTTTAACAATCATCATCATCATCTTCATCAGCGGATGGTAACTCAGTACATTCACTCGACTGCTGCACTTCAGGATCATTTCTAAGGTTCTTGTGCTGAAGGCTGCAGTCATTGTTCGTTTAATCCAAAAATGACCGACGATCTTGAATATTTACAGTGAACTTGTTTGAATATCTCACCAGATATCCCGACATGTGACATCATCAGCCTCACTGATACAACAGAGCTGAGTTACAACCCCATAATAGAAGAAGTAGAAGAAGAAGAAGAAGAAGAAGAAGAAGAAGAAGAAGAAGAGGGAGAAGAAGAAGAAAAAATATTAAAATTAAAGGCAGCTTCCTCTCATTCATTTTCATTCTCAGTCTTATACATGAACTGGGATCGAAAATAAAATAAATAAATCCAATAAAACTTGCGGGACTCGTCCTCCCGCCCTCCTCCAGCGGGGGGCGCTGCTCCACTGGGCCCCGCTCTGCTGTCAGGCCCTGCTAACTTTGATTAAGGTTTAAATTGGCTGAATTTAATGAACGTTGCCTAATTAGGCAGGATAACAGCTTTAATTGATAAGTAATTATCTGCCACAAATTGTTATTAATTCTCCGGCTCTGTCTTATAGTGTACCGACTCTCCTCTACTCCTCCCCTCTCCTCCCTCCCTCCCTCCTCCTCCCCCCTGCAACATTTTGTATTTATGTAAACAAGCAGTAGTAAACAATTAGACATATGTTGGGATGGGATATTCCAGAGGGTATCATCAGGCTGTGCTTGGACTGGCAGTTTATCTGGAATTATTTCACTCACTGACTGATATCTTTGAGCATTAATTGCTTTAAACTGTTCTGTCATTTTGGCCGCGTGCCACCGACCGCATGCTGCCACGACTGCTACACACACACACACACACACAACACACAGCACACAAAAATAAAAGGCTGCAAGAAAATAGCTCCAAAAGTGGTTGTTTGACTAATTAAGAGAAGCAAAACGATAATTACAGACCAAAAGAGAGAGTGCTTTGAGTGCTTTAATTAGCCAGTAAGTAGTAATTGTGTTATAATCCGGCAGCCAGAGTATCTACGTTATAACCTCAGTGATTATGCACCATCAGTTTCACCGTGTTACTTCAGTCTGTCTTTAATTCACACTTAGATATATCGTGTAGTGACGACGTAATAACATCCTGATGTTTAACCCTAATGTACATGGCGTGTGTGTGTGAATGTCTCAGCTGTGTGACAGATTCTTCTATGAGGATTATCTGTGGAAAATTGTACTGACAGCATTTTTAAAAAAAACTACAAATCAATTCCTAAACAAATACATCCATCAGGTGTCACTGTGGATGAAAACCATCAGGATTCTTGCAGCATCAGAGCTCCAAAAAGTGAAGATTTAAGTGAATCTTACGGTGTTACGTTACATTCTGAGATCGACACTTCTCCGCTGGCAGGACGGCGGCGAGCGGAACTAGCGACTGCTAACGTGAGTTGTTCAAAAACTCTCTTATTCACAAACTCTGTGTACACAAACAATGTTCTCAGTGCTCGTGTTCATGTGTAGAGACCCTGGTGATACTACGAGCAAAGTTTCATGTTGTGTCGAGACTTCTTAGTGTTTTAAAAATAGAGATTTTGATGCTATCGTAAAAGTGCCCGTAGCACTCCCATTGAAAATACAGTCAATCTGAAAGTGCCTCTTTCGTCGAAATTATGCTTTTAAACGAACGTTTGACTCGGATACATTCACAGAAAGACCCTAGGTTGCATTTTGGCAAGAGTTTCGCTTTAAGTAACATGCAGGGAAACAGTCCACCTTAAAAAAGTGGTTGTATAAGTGATTAAAATCAACCAAACCCTTTCCTTCCGGTCTTCTGCGGCGTTACTCTGCATGATAACGAACAGCACAAACACAGGAGTGATGCAGGGCTGCAGGAGCTCATGTGTTTAGAAACTCACTGAAAAACTCAAAATGATGAGGCTGCAGGAAGATTTATCTCTGCATGCGCACTGAGTGAAGCTGCTGCTGTCCCACCTGACTGAGCTGAGTTCATGTACACCTGCTCAGATTTAGTGCAAGAAATGTGTCAGGGATTATGTTAATCTATCAGGTCGGGCACAAGAGCCACAACACAGGTGAACTCCATGAACAGCTGAGTGTGCTGAATGTTGGCAGTGTGCTGTACATTTTCTACAAACCACAGTTATGTTCAGACTTTACATTTCTTTAGGTTCACATGTCAGTTCACGACACTTTGCTTATGCTCTAGTAAAAACGTCCTGACATCTTGTTAAACATATCCAGCGGTGTGACACTTACAAATGTTGGAACGCGGCCTGGTTTAGCATCTGTAGCTCCAACAACGTCCGCTTCTCTATGCATGAAATCACCTCATATACATTTATTGTGAATGTGATACATGTGTTGTAGAAATGTCACAATGACGCGTACAAACAAGAACAAATCTGTGGTTTGCAGAAATCTAAACTGCCGACACTTTATTATGTCGACTGAGTGAGCAAGTTAGTGCTTCACGTGTTTGATCGTTCATACAAGAAGCCTGATTGTGTCTATTTGACAAACATTCACATACTTGGTACATGTGAGCGTTTAATAAGGACGAGCGATAACGTCACTGACGTAAATTATGGACAAACTGATTAAACGGCTGCCATCGCAGTGTAGCGACGACCACAACGTAGAATGATTCACTGATTTTCCAGCTTTGTGGTATTTTACATTTCTTTGTCCAGTGTTATATGCAGCGCCTGAACTCATTAATTAGGTGTCAGATTAAAGAGCACAGATAGAAGTCCTAATGATGTATTAACACTTCTCTTTCAGGAATCATTATGAATCAGCAGAGCAGGTCTGAGGCAGGAGGTCTTCAAACATGTGTGCTCAAGTCACACCTGAAGTCAAACCTGCAAAATAACCTTGATATGATATCACAGTGTTTTTTAAGGATCTTTAAAGGTATCAAGTTTGTTTTCTTCATTAGGAAATGTGTACAAAAGACTGACGTAGTAAATTAAAAACATATTTATTACTTTTCGGGCCCCTCCTTTAACGCACATTTCTATATTTACAAAACAAACAAAATGACTAAACTGATGCAGAACCTCTTCAACTTATTTCTATATTTTGGTTTTCATACACAACATGTGCATTTGTGTATTTATCAGAAAAGCGGAGCCTCAAATTATACATTTAATTTATACGAATTTTCCCTTTCAGCTTAATTTGTCCTCATTCTCTCAGATTTACGTATTTAAATGGAAACTGACATTTATAGAACCTCAGTAATACTTGTGCCTGAACACTGAAGCGAACACGGTGTATGTTTAAATAAAAATAAATGATTAAATAGATATTTAAAACGTTTTGAAATAATGTTTTGGACATTTAAAGGTGCATGATGTGGTTTTGAGGAAGAAATATTAATCAGAAGAGAAAGATCTTCATTAGCTGATATTTTGCCTCAACAAATAAAATGAACAAACTCTTCATTTTGGTTGATAATAATAATAAACAAACTGACCACAAACAATAACACAGTTTCAGACTGCTCTACTTTGTTTATATGTGGCGGACCCTGCCACCTTTCTAGCTTCAGTATTTCCTTTCTTCAACAGTATTCTGGACCTTATTTTCTTATTTTCCTCAGAAAGAACAGCTTGTTTATTCATTTATGGAAAAAATAAATGTATCTGAGTTTGTATAATTCCCTCATCAGTGCTGTAAATATTACACATACATATAAACCCTGAAGATTTCCCAGCAAGCACAAAGAAATAGAAATGTATCAACTTCTGCTTGTTTCAGGCAAAATGTGTAATTGTATTGAAATGGAAAGATACTGCAGGACCGAACACTCGTCAATAGATTAAGACACCTTTCATACATTTTACAAATGACTTGTCGATATTAGATGCCTGTGATTGGATAATTGTGCTTTTATTCTCTGTCTGGTTTTACTGGTGAAGTTGTAAATTATAACTTGGTTGTAAGAGGTGATTTAATCATTTGTTGTTGTTTACTTAGTTTTTTCCCCTCTTTAATTATATTTCTTATTCATAGATTGCTTTATTTTATTCAATCTAATTTTTTCGCTAATAAGCAGTATATGTGCGTACGTTCGTATGTGCACTGGCATATATGAATATAGGTACATTATTTTATTCATTCATTTTTGACCGAGAATCTCGTGTTATTGGTGATGGGATGTATGTTCCGTTTATTCAATGAACAAAAACCCAACAAATATATTGTTTTAAAAAATAATGACTCCTTTCTTCCTCAGAGCTACACAGCGAGCCTCTAAGATATTCAAAATGTTGCTTTATTAAATATCTTAAATATGATTTGAACTTTATCTGCCGTGTATGCAGATGACGCTCTTCTCGCTGCTCTCTTGTCCCCCTGGTGGTCGGAGGCCGTATATTCCTGTCCAGAGTCTAAAGACAGACGGTGTTCCACATTATAAATCCTCCTGAGCTGATTTGTGATCTGTGATTGTCTTTGGGCCACATTCATAAAGTGCCCTGACTTGAACCGTGTAATCCAGATGTTTTAATGGACGCGCTGAACAGTAGAAACAACCGTATTTACATGAGATTAAACATATTTGACTATATCCTGAAATGCTGTAAATTGAAATCGCGAGCGTTAGCGGATACGAGGACCCTGCTGAGTTGAGAAAACAAAACATGCACCAAAGTAAACACCTTTGTTTTCAGGCGGCGCCGGGCCTCTCATGTCAGCGCACACGGGCCCACTCTGACTAAGCTATTCATTAGAGTGATTTAAATGAGATGCGCGTGAACTTGCTTCCTAATTAAAACATCTTTCCTCGTTTACAGAGCGGCTTTAAGCTGAGCTCTTTGTGGGGGAGGGAGGAGGCGACTCTCTCCTCCTTCCCCTCCACCCGGCAGATGGTTTTGTTGGGCTCCAGTAGCCAGCCAGTGGCCGAGTGGGCCGATCCGTTCTCTCTGCGTGCCCATCAGATCTGAGCATTTTGTTTTAACACCCCTCCTCCTCCACAGATGATTAAAAGATGAGGAGAGGAGTATTGATTGGCCCCCGCTAAAATGTATATGCAAATACCTCGAGCCGGTGCGTGGAAAATTGGCGCCACCATTTCTCAAATGATATCATTACTATATTTTGAAAATGTTAATTTGCATAGCGGATTTCCCTGTGGGGAAGGGGGGTTAATTAGGTCTATTTCTGTGCGGCTTGTGCCAAGACAGCCAAGGAAAAAGAAAGAAGAGGGGGAGGAAGGAGGGAGAGAAAGAGAGAGGGGGGGGAGATCCGAGTGGCTGATAACAATTAAAATGGCATTTTGGATTCTTTCAAGCATTGAAGATTTTTTGGCGTATCAGGCACGTTTTAGGAAAAAAAAGGTGATAAGTCACTTTTAATTGAAATGGAATTATTGCTCCTGAGGAAGTTTTTTTTGCTACACTCACTTTAAACATACACAGGGAGACGTTGAAGGACTTTAATCTATCATACAAGAGGTGAATTAAAGAACTTTAAATCAATCACAATTTGCTTTTTTTCCTCCTTCTTTTTCCTCCCACTGTTCTGCGATTACGCTCATAATTAGACGGAGGGAAAAAAGTTTCTAATTGCGTGGAGAGAAGGAGCTGAGACGCACTCGTCTGGAAATGGGTTCTTTCCTTTTTTTTTTCTAAATTATCAAAGCTCCCATTATGTGTCAGGATTTGTGGGGTAAAAAGGAGGAGAGAAAAAACAAAACATCAATACATTAAATCCCTTTACTTTTAATTGGAATCGCATCCTTTCCTGGTTTTAAGGCTGCACAAAGCAGCACTGCAGGATCCAAAAAAAAAAAAAAAGCTCCCAACAATTAATTTAGATTAGACTCTTAATTATCAGCCAATCGCCTAAATAATGACTGACTTCATTTCAGATGGTTAAAAATTAACTTGTACCAGTAATTGAGTAATTAACTCTCCACTGCTTCACCTTAGTTTGCTAATTAAAAAATAAATATGACTTGATTCCTCCTCTCAAGAGGCACGTGGAGGGTTTTGTGTGCTCAAAAGAGGTTCTTATTCTTCTGTGGACTAACCTACATGGTCAGAGTTTATAAAAGGAGAGTTTTCTTGGAGCTAATATCCTTTTTGGTAACGTAAACGTGACTGCAGGGAGCTTAAATGCTTGATTGTGAAAAACATGTGTCCGTATAACCTCAGGTGAAGTGTAGGTCGCCTTGTTTCTGGACACGTACGGGCAGTTCCGCTAAAGAACACACATGAAATGTGTATTTAAAAATAATTTAATTCAAATACATTAAACCGTATATATACTTCCAAACCTCGTCTCAAATTAACCCTGGTTAGAAAATGTGGATGAATGGCCCGAGTTTTGTTCTATTTTTGGGGCGCTTATTTGCTAATGTGTGGTCACAAGCTTTGATTCTTTGGACGTATTGGGGATATAAATGGAGTCTGGTTGGTGGTGGTGGTCTATAAATATGAGGGAGGTCGGGGTTGGGACTGGAATGTTTCTGGACTGGCAGGAAGAAAAAAAAACAGGGGGAGGTGGTAAAAGATTAAAACTCATTCCTCCCTCTACACCTAAACTTCTGGTGATTTGAGGGAAAGATTAAAACTCTGAACTCTTTCAGGCAACAATGTGAGACTGCACAGCTCCTCCATGAAGCCCCTCAATGATTTACCTGCATCAAGCTGGTGGCCAAACGTGATGCAGAGGCACAACAGGTAAATGAGTGTCTGCTGGCACAATGAATAATCTAACAGGAGAGTCTAAAGTCATGCAACACGATGCTCCGATAATGTGCTTGAAGTGCAAAGTGCAGCTGAGACTGACAGGAATGACATTATTGTAAAAGTGTCTTGGACATATTTTAGTTTTGGTCTGATGCTGGTGTGAGACGACAAGTTAAAGCTGCTAAAATGAGCTTTCAGTTGCTGTTGATTCTGGCGCCCCCTGTGGACAGAAGCAGTATGAGCACCAACGTAAAGATCTTTATCTGACAAGCTCGTTCAGTTTGTCTTGGAAGCAAGTAAAAAAACACAGAGGAAACATATTTTTAGGAGCATAACACAGCTCTTTACAGGATGCATCCTGACTCTGTAATATTAATAAGGTTTCAGTGCCGTACCGCCAGACTTCCTCATCAGCACGTATTTCTAATTTTATTATCTCTTCAGCCTGGATAGGTTTGAGTTTAGACCCGATGGCAGCATTTACAGTAAGTATAACAACAAAATAATAATAGCCAGTATTCTTGCTGGGGACGGAGACGATTTGACAAGATATTCTAGTTTATGGGGAACATTAATATTTCATACTAGTCCAGGAAAGATCAGGGGTCACAAAAGTCATTATGATGCAACATCTGGGGACCATGAATGTCTGTAGAAAAGCCTGTGGCAACACATCCAGTAGTTGTTGAGATATTTCAGTCCCATCTGAATGAGGAGGACAACAGATCGACAAACATAAAGATCTCTAGTGGCCCACGAAGAAACTTTTACCAAACGTCTATGAAATTTCTGACTTTCTGTCGCCAACCTCAGTTTTTTCAGGGTTTCACATTTCTAACTGGGCATCCAGGCAGTTCCTAATCTCAATACTCTACATATACAGTGGCCAATAATAAGGAATTAAAAGAACGAAGCATGCAGCTCATTCTGTAGCCTAGTTTGTGCTGATACAATGGCAGTTTCCTGATAATCATCATTACGTATCCTGAGCCCAGGTTACTTTCTTAGTCTGGTTCAACATTATAACTCCTCCTCAGTGTTCAGGAGATTCCTGCAGAGAGATTAAAGTTTCAAAAGACATCTGACAAATTGAGGGAGGTCAGGGGCCAAAATCAAACACTTCTGAAAGGTGAGTTCTCAACTTCAAGGGACAATTTTAGAATCAGCACTTACTTCAGCATCACAGTGAGTCAAGTCAAGGAACAAAAGCCAAATAAGAACTATTTAAAATCTAAAACTGATCAAGGAAGTGAGAAGATTTACTGTGAGTACCACGTTTAGTTGATCTGTCTTTGCTCGTGCTGGCAAGTCAAAGATGCACAAGGTGCTGAAATATATGCAACCAAACAAGCTTGTTGTTCTTAAACATGATCACAGATCACTGCATGCCTTGGATAAAGACCCGGTGGTCAAATGTGTATAAAGATTTAACCCCACAGCTGCAATCCTGTATCTTTGCAAACCTCACAGGTCACAATATCAGTGGTAATATCATCAAGTAGTGGAAGTCGCAGAGTTGATCTTCTTTTTAAATTTCAAATAGTTAACAGCAACAATATCCCGTTGTGACTGCAGCAAGTTCAGCATGTTCAAACGCCCTGGAGCGCCCCCTTCAGGTTGTTTTCATCTTGTCTGAATTGTGTATTTAACCCCAACAAGACCTCCAGTATGTTAATCGGGAATATTACAATTATTTTATTATGACTCTTTAGATTTATGCAATGAGACACAATATAAGAGGATGTTCCAGCTGTGTGACAGGCTCATCGGTCCAATTATGGATCAGGAAAATATCTAGTTTCACTCAGACGTTCTGACTGGTCTTCAGTCGGGGATTCCCTGTAACTCCTTGGTGCTTCTGACTGTATTTTTACTAAACTAAAAATAATAATAGTGAGGGTCACTATAGGCTAGAAGCACCTCAGGAGCGATCACCTCTGTAAGAACCAGTGTTTTGTCTTGTTTTGTGTGGGATTGATTGTGTTGCCTGCACAGAAAGATGAGAGAGGGGAGAAAGGCTGCAGGCGAGGCGAGCCAAACCCTGGCCTGCATGAGAGTCGCCCATCTTATTATCAAATTAATTAAAGCTAGCATCTGACAATGTCACTCGTGCCCAGCAAAAAAAAAAAAAAAAAGAGAGGAGGAAGGAAGAAAAGCGAATTTAAATGCTGCGGTCTCTTAGGACCTCATGTCAAGGGCTGCTTTTCATCGAGCACTGCATGTGTTTGGCTCGCACAGCCACTGGGAAAGTGGAGGGAAAGAGGGGGGAGGCTTTTTTTTTTGTTAGAAAAAGGAGCTTTTATAAGCAAATGACATGAAGGCGTTGGGTTTTTGATGTTCAAAAATGGCAGCAGGATAATAAATACACATCAGAAAGAGCAGCAGAGAAATAAAAAAGGGGGGATAGAGGGAGCAGAGGAGGGAGATAGAGACGGGGTGACATCAAAAGCGCCTCTCAAGCCGTTCAAAGTTGCACTAAGATCGCGGGAGACGGGGGTTTTATAACAGCCCGACGACCGGCCGACATTAAAGAGTCCATTTAAAAAACTAGACATTGAAATGCAGAAAAGCCTGCTCGTGTGTGGACTCGGGGTCAAGTAACCGAGGGATTATATGGTTCTTCATAATAATATTAATTAAACAATTTACATGCTAATAAGGTAACAATTATCGGAGCTTCTGGTGAAAGATTCAGGTTATTACAACACGCCAATCCCAGGGCTACGGGTCACAGGCAGAACAGCAGAGAGAAATCTCAACTCAAATTAACATTCTGTCAGCTCCAGAAATTGGATAAATAAAGTCGAATTAATTCACAGTAATGGAAGAGGGAGGGGGGGAGGGAGGGAGGGAGGGAGGGGGGAGGCACTTATTCAACCAGCTCTGATTACCATTCAGTATTCACCAGCACGCGGGTGGCTTTCTGTCAAGAAATTTAACACAAAATGAAGCAGTCACCGCCTCGGGCAAGATTTGGCCCCTGCGACACCGTTTACAATTTATATGTATAATCTCTCTCCCTCTCTCTCTCTCTCTCTCTCTCTCTCTCTCCCTCCATCGCCTCCCCCAAAGATGTCCACCTGGACAGCCCAGTTGCTGCTGGCCTGTGCCGTGATTGTGAATTTTCCAAAACCTTTCATTTTTTTCCACCGCGCACTTCAATTCGAGCACCGTTTCCCCCGCATTAGACGAGACCCTCAACTCAACAGGATAACTCGAACATTTTTAATTGCAGTTATCTTCTGTCTCTCTCTTTGTTTTTGTAATCTCCACCAGACAGACGCTACGTACACTGCGTTTTGCTAAAATGTTATGTTTCCTTGATAAAAGCTGTGTCCATTGTTTAAATTTCACTTTATGGTACAATTATTTTCTCAGTTGAATCTTCAGCTGCTCAGTAGAGTATTAAATATGTCAACATATATCTCGTACTGGACATTCGCGGTCCCCAGATGATACATTCTACATTCATTTTGTGGATCCTCCCCTTTCTTTAGCACCTCCACGTGGTTGACACTTGTTTGTTTTCTGTCCTATATTAACAAGTTTTGGTGTGTGAATGATTCATACGTACCGAACTTTTTGGAGTCGGTCCAGTTGATCACCTCAGCTGGCAGCGACAACACAGCCAATGTAAATCTATTGGGGCAAATTTACATCCTCTAAATGTGCTTGTTTTAGCCACTGAGAGAGTAAACATGGTCAACATTACACCTGCTAATGTACCTGTTAAGTATCAGCATGTTAGCACGGTGGTTCCGGCCATGTTAACAGCGTTCGGGATTCTGTTATCCAGCCCATGTTTCCATCTGTCATGTGCTCGATCTATAGAGGGAACAGAGGTAAAAACTAGCAGGATGAGAGATCGCCTTGATCACCTGCAAGATTTTGTCCTGAGATATTTGCTGTAAACCAAAAAACAATCATGTTGTCTCATCTTCTCCAACCACTGACACAACCATCACCGTTCCCTCTTCGGGTCAAAGGAAACCTGCTAATCAGCTGCTTCCGGTTCCGGCTGCTGACACTTTTTGGTTTCAGAACCAATTCATTTTGTATTGTACTGCTTATTGTGGGATCTCTGCATTTCACTGCACAACCTTGTTCAGTGGAATGACGAATTAAATGACCCTTGAACCTCGAGCAGCTAACGTGGCTCTGGACCCTCAACGCATGAGCAACACGCACATCTCCCAGAACTCAAAGGCAGGTTTTGCAAATCCAAACTATTTAACTGGTTGATTTAATTTCATTTGAACTACCGCACACACTTATGTCAGTGACCCCCAGGCACGAGCAAGAGGGAGAAGCATTTTTCCAACTTCAGTTTTTAAAAAGTAAATACCCCTTAAAATAAAGAAACAATGACATATTTGTTTTTCTGAAACTGTACAATGTTAAAATTATAGGACATGTTCTGTCCAGTCCATCTTTAATGAAGAGGAGCGTTCATTTGCTACAACTGAAACTGTTCTTACAAACCCTTTGAGAAGCAGCCATACAGTGACTCAGGTGATTACAGTATCTGTGGGTTTTCCCGTCCTGTGAAGACCATTTCATCTCTTTCAAATCGAATTTCTTTGAAATTGTTAACAAGGGTTCTTGAAAACTGGACCCGTTTGCTCTATCCGATACTATTTTCTGCTCTTCCTCAGAGATCATTCTAGAGGAAATCTTATGTTTCAGTGTCTATTTTTGGTGAGTATACGAAAAGAAGACGTCCAAAGGAAAGTGCTAAATAAACTTAAACGCTCAATAACGACCGTGCTATTATATTTCTGTTCTTAAACCCACCAGGAGCCATTAACTCCATATCGCTCGTGTGTTTTTTTGTGTCTATTCATTCACCGCTGAGCCGTCATGCCTTTTAAGGCTTTGTGTCCATTATGTGGTTGATCTTATTCAAAGCAGATCATCATTCGGAGAAGAGGCAAGAACACTTAGAGGAACACAAACCTGAATTCAGACGTTATTAACCTCAAGTGGCTCTAATAAAGGTGGAGCGAGCTGAGAGACGGCTCGGCTAACCGCATCCAGGAGAGTCTGAGAGGAAGCTGCTTCCACCGTGATATCTGACCTGTACATCCGCTCAGTGCGCTGTGTTTATCGTATGAAGCCCAAGTTTGACATAATATGGTGTTTAACACTGTCGGCCTCTCATTAAAACTCATCCTCACTCAGTCACAACAGCTCTTGACTAGAACAATCACTTTGAAAATGGAGGTTTTCATGTTTGCAAACCTGTGTGACGTAAACATAACCTATTCTAATTGCAAAGCTTCAACTGAGGCTATAAGTTATAATTGCATGTATATAGCTGATCATTCTTCCAGGTAGTGTGTGAATAAACATGCAATTATAGTGCGTATTTACACATAAATATACAAATCAGCAGATTAATATACTTATCAATCATGGCAGGATCAGAGAAAATGTGAAACAAGTGTCATCTGATTGGTTTCTGCTTTACAGAGGTCAGTGTTGTACATGCAGGAGTTCTTCTTTCACTTTGTTGCTCTCTACAACGAGGACTTAAAGTCGAGCTGCAGTCAGGAATATGTTTCCTCTCGTTCCTGCAGCTAAATGTTTGAGCTTCACTGTGTAAAATGAGCAGAGTTTGATACTGAAAGCTGTTTTGACGTTCGTCCGTCAATGTGTCAGTGTTCTCTGTGCTCATTAACAATCTGATTTTTAAGAGGCGGGACTACGAGCATGATTTGTGACATCACAAAGATCTCCAATAGAAAACTGAAGTCCCGCCCTTTATGGTGGACCAACATGGGACCTTATTTTGGAAAGAAAATATGCACACAAATAATTTTTTCATCCCACTTGAATTGTTACAAGAATCACACACAGTTTAAAAGCTAATTTTACAAGTCAGGAAAGTCACAGTTTGTCGTGAAAATAAATAAATATAGACGTAATTATAAAGACTACACAACCAACTGTCTCTTTAGTGACGTCATCTTGTTGAACGGTCACCAAAACCTGTAACTTAAACATCATAGAGCTGCTCCTGTAGCCGCAGTTTTCAATATAAGCAGATTTATTGTGACTGTCACCTTTTAAGAAACATTTTCTGTGCCGAGGCGGCAGCCATGTTGGTGTTGGTGTGAGCCGGACGATGTAGTTCACTGAGCAGTTTAACTAGATTATATTCTACTATCTTTACAACAAATAGCAACGTTATGGACTTGAAAAATCATCTTTTTAATTCACAAACATCGTATGTGTGCCTCATGGCGCAATTCAAATGGTATCGACTGGCGACTGTAAAAAATTGGTCCCATGAGGTCCACCGAAAGTGTGACGTGGAGACTTCAGGCTTCCAGCACACACACATTTATTAGACTTTACTGTGAAGTAAGAAACAAGATGTGTTCAGAAGTTAAACTTGTGAAATGATGAAATATTTGCATTTTTAATTATTCTGGAATTTTCATGAGGGAGAAGGAATATCTGCCATTTTAGGGATTTGTATGTCATTTATAAAAAAAACATTATTTTTATATATTAAAAACATATATGTATAAAAACAGTGAGATGGAGATCTTTAACTGTTTGTTCCTTATTTCAACCCAATCGCCAGAATAAATGTTAGCAAGGTACGTTACTGCGAAAACCAGGGATAAGTAAAAACTTTGCGTTTGCTTAAAATAAATGTTGTTATTTCTCTCTGTGTTCATGCTCTGTTAGGTTTAGGCTCAAAAACCAGGTGGTTGGGTTTAGGAAAGCATCATGTTCTGGCTTGAAATACCTGTTTTTACATATAAACATATCTGAAATGTTAATTTTGACATTTTATTCTGGGGATTGAACTGTTAATTTCTCTGAACAATCTTGAAATAGCTGGTTTTTGTCGCCACAAACACGACTGGCGTGGTCGAGACTTCTGGTCAAAAATATTAGATTTTTTTGTTGCACCAAAAACGTCTAGAAATTGTCCCGAAGCCTCCATAAAAATGTCCAGTAGGCCTGCTGATGAACACGTACGTACAGATGTATCCGAAACGTTAATGCTGATATTCTATTCTGGGGACCGAGCTGTTAATTTCTCTGAACACTGAATCTATGTAAAAATGTACTCAGCGTATGTAGAATAACTTAAAATCATTATTGTTGGAATAGTAAAATATTTATTCATCAGCATTAAAACATTTAAAGAATATTTTTGGTTCATTTGCACTGCTGCTCTCTGCTTCCATCTGTTGGTAGATGAACATTTTTATTTTTTTTACTGAAATAGCAGAAATTAAGTGGTTGGAGTTTTAATGACTGAGATTTAAAGTTTATTTAGATTACAACAATCCCACCTGAACATCCATATATCTGTTGTACAGCTGGATTATAATGACGTGATCTTCATGAGCAGGTGGAGTTTGACCAGGTGTCCTGTGAGATGAAGGAAAAGCTCCAAAACTGAGACTGTTTTAATAAATGGCCTCATAATTTGTATCCTGTGCTAGCTGTCATTTTCATTTTGTTTGTTTAAAAAAGGAGAAGTGTTTTATTATCAATAAAAATATATTTTTTAAGTATATCTTTTATTTTTCTACATAACCATATTTGAGGAAACCTGCAAAAACGACGCCTCGAAGGATTCCTGCTCATGATAATGGACCAAAGAGTGAAGAGCGTTATAAACTGGAGCCCTCTGATGTTGTCCTGTATCGATACACGCGCACTTTAATGGCGGCTCTATTGACTTCCTGGAAAAAAA
>CAEMYA010000034.1:109482-135419 GCA_903131615.1 Diplodus sargus
TTTTTTTTTTTTCCTCCTCCTTTCAGCCCAAAGGGTTATTAGACATTACCGATTTCTAGTGATATGGAATCACATAAACTTCCTACAATAATAGAATTAGCATGAAAGGCAGGGGTGTCAAATTGAAATGGGGAAATAATAGCCGCGCCAGCTGCATCGCGCGTGTGTGTGTGCGTGCGTGATTTTGGCGACCGCGTGCGTGAGTGCGCATGGTGTATTGAGCGCACGAGGAGGAGGAGGAGGAGGAGGAGATGGCGGCAGATTCGTGGGGCGGAATTTTCATGAGCTGCCGCGGTTGTCAGACGGCCCTTGTAGTCGGCTATATTAAGATAGATGTTCGATGATATCCCTCATTGTTCTGTCGCTTATATTGATGTTGCTGCGTTATCGCCCTATTGATCATGTGTCGCACATAATAGGACAGGCGCGCGCCCGTCTGCCTGCGCCTTTTTTTTTTTTTTTACAAAAGCGCCCGGGCCCCTCGTCATTTGTTCTAATAGGACTGTGAGTCCCCCGAGGGGGTGAGGAGGAGGGAGGAGGGAGACAGATAAAGATATAGGAGAGGGAGAGGAGGCGACTGATGTGCCAGGCTCGCATTAATATATATATTATTTCTTTTTTTTTTCACCAATTTGTTGGCTGAGCTAAAAAAAAAAAGGTGTGAGAAAGTGAAGGATGGTTGAATTAAGAGGATGTTTAGGGACAGAAGAGAAGACGGATTCTCCTAAATGTTCAGGTGTGTGTGTGTGTGAGAGAGAGAGAAAGAAAGAAAGAAAAGAGTGTGTTTAGCTTATGAAGTGTAAACGCCACCAAGTCCCAGGAAACTGAAATCCCAATTATTAAAACCATTAATTCTGGCGAGCCGGCGCGCGGAGGAGCCCCGTGTTGACAGCCCGGCTAAATATCCCTGATCCCTCCCGGTCACCTCCGCCTTTATTTGCAAATAAATTGAGGGGGATCCGAGGGACGGAGCTTTACTTTGCTGCCGCCGACCTAAAATGAATTTCCGTGCCTGAGTCCCTTTAATAATATTTACATAATTTTCGCTCAGTGACTCTGCTATTTGCGCTGTAGGAAGCGGGGGGCTTATAGGAAAATAATTAGACAAGAGGACGAGGAGGGAGCGAGAGTGAAGAACAGCAGGAGGAGGAGGAGGAGGAGGAGGAGGAGGAGGACGGGTTAAGACCGGAGCTGAACACTAAATTCCCAGACAGCTAAAATCAATGAAAGTAATAACCCTATTATTTAATTCATAAGGACATTATTTTCCCATAAGGCCTCAGGAAACGTCCCCTTCGACCGAAACAATCACATTAAATCGTTCATTCCGCGCGCGCACTGTGAAATTTCTACTTTTATTCTCCTTTTTTTTCCTCTTCCTCTGCTTCTATTTTTTTTAGAGTTGGGGGGGGAGCTGGAAACGCTTTATTATAATCGGTTAGTTTCAAGAGTGCGATTAATTAGAAAATATAGGTTTGATGTGCCTTCAGCGAGGCCTTTTATAAGAGAGAGTGTGGAGAGACAAGGAGAGCGTAAAATGCGCCTTTCTCTCAGAGTGTGGACATTTATTTAGTTAAATAATTAAAGAAATAATGTGAAAAGAGGGTTTGGATTTTACAGCCAATAACAGCGGACACAGCAGAGGCCTGTGTGTTATCAGATGAGAGCGTCACAAGCGCTTTAAAGCGACTTAAAATCCTAATAAAGGCGCAAAAGTGACCATAAGGCGCATCTAGACTGTGTCTGATTGGGCCTGTGGGTTCATTAAAGGCACCCTAACTCTAATCAGATTGATTTTAGAGGTGCTTTAACAGATTGAAGTTTGATTCAAGTTGCTTGTTTTGGTGCCTTCAGTGTTCATTCTGACTTTAAAGTGGATACAAATGTCAAAACAAGCAGATTGTGGGAAGAAAACGTCTGTTTATTCTGGCTGTGACGCACAAATCTCATCCATCTCCCCAAAGGGTGAGTCAGTGGGTGAGAGAGAGAGAGAGAGAGAGAGAGAGAGAGAGAGAGAGAGAGAGGTGGGTGTTTTGGTGGCACCGACACAAACGACCAATCGATCACGCCGAGCCCTGGACCGCGCGCGCCCCCCCGCTGTGTCCGTGCCGCTCATGCATCACACTTTATGAATTCAATTTCAACCGGGAGAAATTTTCAATTTGAGCGCGCGATCATTACGGCGTGGGGGGATAGCGTAAATTGTTTTTGCTCTATTATGCATTCGGACGCCATCATTTTTCTTTCTAATTACCGAGGTGTCAGTGCGGCCTGTCACCCGGGCGCTGATTTTCAATTTAACTGATCATCATACATTCATTTTCCCATTTGATAAATCTGCTATCTAGACGCGCCCGCCATGCCCGGAATATTAAGCGGCGCCGGGGCGCAGTAATAGGGGGATGTGTATGCGGCAATGAGCGCGGATCAGCCAGCTAATTTAGCACCTTCCACATTCCCCGTCTCCATCCCCCCATTTCCAATTCTCAAGAGGAGGCAAGGGAGGGGAGGAAGAGAGGAGAGGGGAGGAGAGGAGAGGAGAGAGTCCAATGGCTGCCTGTAACCTCCAACACTGGAGGGAGAAACAGCCCCGAGGTTAGAAAAGAACCACAGAAGAAGAGAAAGTCCTCCAATCCCTGTTTTCTTCTTCTTCTTCTTCTTCTTCTTCTTCTTCTTCTTCTTCCTCCTCCAGACGCAGGATTAATTAACGCTAATTGAGTTCTTCAATACGCGCTATTCTTATTTAATAGAAACAAATTTGCACAATTAATTATCGACGTAATTTCAAGAACCTATTACAAAAACCCCCAGCACCTCCACCTCCACCTCCACCTCCAGCCCTCTCTGACTCCCCATCACCTCCTCCTCCTCCTCAGTTAATTAGCAGCTTTTGTCATTAGGGTTCAGGCATCTTTGATCCGGACTGAACGGGCCTGCAGCGACAGTCAGACAGCATGGAACCTCTTACCGTGACGTATGAAGGGCCTGGACCCCTTTAACAGGCGACCGTGGACAATTAAAGGAGCATTATGTAGTTTTAGAGAAGAAATTCAAACTCGTAATTTAAATATTTACAATATTAATGAGGTAAAAACTACAAACTCTGAAATATTTGTTTAAACAAACTGTCCTCAGAGGAACATAAAGCCCCAGAACACTGTGGTGGCAGGGTCCGCCACATGTAAACAAAGTAAAACAGGATGAAACGGTTTGTTTACTCAGTTTATTCAGTCATGAAAACAAAGAGAGTTTGTTAATTTAGTCTGTTCAGGTATTTTAAAAAAAATTCCCTTTTCTTTTTCTTTTGTTTCTCTTCTGATTAAAGTCTTTTTTCACCCAAAACTACGTATTGCACCTTTACAGGAAATGTGCCCATTTCTAAGGAAGATCAATAGAGCAAATTCTCACAGGCGATCTCGATCAGTGGGAAATATTCATTCTGAATGGCTTTAATTCAAACAAATCAGTGCTAATAAACATTTAAAGAACTAAAAGGCTAAAGATGTGGCTTTAAAAACAAAAACCTCAAGATCCACTTTCAAGGTTTTTATCACAACTAAACAATAAATACCTTTGTAACGTGTTTTTTTAAAGGTATTATACAATTAAAGTTGTTATTTTTTATTCATCAGTGGTTCATTGAAATCCACGAGATTCAGAAGGTCCGGAAAGTTCTTGTTCTGTTTCTGAGGTCAAAAATGATCTTTAATGCTTTTTATGGGGAAACAAAAGTGACAAATGTAACACAAAATAATAATAATAATAATCTTACTTTATGGCCTCAGTCAAATGCATTTTACAGCTCAGGAGCAGCTGATCACTCACCGTTTTCAAATCAATTTACACGTCCTACACACTCCTCATTTGTGAAGCTAATTAGAGGTAAACCTAATTAAAAGTAGATAAATTAAATACTTTATTAGCGCGTTAGCCAGACCTCAGAGCTCAGTGGATTATTTGACGTGTGGCTCCTTGAGACTCCTAAACGGCTCTGAAACCATCCTGCACAAATACTTTGAGAGTGAAGTAGTGAAGATGGCAAATAAAATAAAGTAAAATAAAGATTGAAGCTGACATTTTTTGTGGAAGTATTCCAGAGAAAATGTCACATTACGTATCAGACAAGTCCAGTTAGGCTATAAATCAAAACTAAAACAATAAACTCTTTATTTTATTGATGTCGACAGTCATTTTAAGCAGCGACGACCCCTGAAGTATTGATATTTAATGTTTTGTCATTTTTATTTGCACCCAAAACAAGTGAATCGAAGCAAAGTGAAGGACACAGACTCATTTGAGGACATTTAAAGTGTTTGTTACGAGTGTGTCACCATCAGTTCTTCTGGGATAAGAGCAACATAGAGTAAAAAATGATGTCATGTAAATGTAAATACCATCTAACACCATGACAGTTTTCTTTGTTGTGCATAGAAAAAGGAAAAATCAATGCTCTTTTTTTGTCCTCTAATCAAATGTGTCTGAAAGAATCGACCACCACTTTAATAGGATGAAAGAAAATATAAAAAAAAACATTTAATTTTGCAACATTATCATTGTTCATTTTACACCTCGAGCTTTGGGAAATCCAAAAACAGAGATGCAGTTAAACCAGAAGGCTTCACTTCCTCTTAATAGTTTAGTTTTTTTTTAATCGTTGTTGTTTTCCAGCTGCTGACTGAGACACGTCCTCAATAAGCCCACCTTGTTTAAATGCCAATAAGTACAGTCAGAAGCCAGTGTGTGTGTGCGTGTGTGTGTGTGTGTGTGTGTGTGTGTGTGTGTGTTGTGGTTTTAATGAACGTTTATGGGCACAAAGCAGCTTTGGTTTTTTTTTGTCGTGCTCTTTTGTTTCATTAGCCCAGTGGTTGTAATAAATGCCAACGAGCCGACGGGATAGATTTTAATTAAGTCAGTGAGAGATGAGTGGAGTGACACGGGGAGCGGGGCAGGGCGGGGAGAGATGGAGGTGGAGGGGGACAGCTTTTCAATAAATCGGTTCGCTCAGGGGTTAGTCGGTGATTTCCTCGGCAAAGTGTTGGGGCCCGAGCAAGGACTCGCAGTAATTTGGTTGATAAATCAGCGGCGTTAGGGGCATGAAGCTTGCCGCTCGACCGGTTGGTTCTGCGCGTGATTTATGTGTTACCCGGGGGTCGTACACAAGCCCATGACAGTCCGGGATGAATTAACCAGGAGCCGGCGTGCTGCTCCTAATGAGCGGGTATTATTTCGCACACACCTCCGCTTTAAAAAAAAAGGGAAAGACGAAAGGAAAGAAAAAAGTGTGAAGAACGAGCCTGGCATACGACCCTCCCCTCCCTCACCGCTTCTCCCCCCACCTCCACCTCCACTGTGCCATCCCTGAGGTGTCGCATTGATTCAGCATCAGAGAGTTAAACACACACACACACACACACACACACACACACACACACACACACACACACACACAGAGGTGGTGTGTGTGTTATTTATCTACAGTGTATGAGACAAATTGTTCAATACAGGTCTGGCACCAGCTGATTGGGGTTAACTGAAGCATGGAAGTGACAGACACATGTCCCGACAGAAAGATTCAAACGCTCGACTGTTCCAGCTGATATTGATCATCTATAAACGACCCGTTATTCTTCATGTTGCCTGTACAGTAGACCAACAGTGCAGCGGTGGAGGGCGAGTGAAGAAGCACTAACACACAAAATACAGCGCAGAACATCAGATCCTATATGCGAGTTAAGGCCGGACAGCAGTCAGGAAGGAAGGAAAAGGTCTGTGAAGAAGACAGAAATCTTAATCTCCCCTTTTATTTGTTTTTAACTGCTTTTGAAAATCCAGTCATAATCTCCTCACTCTCATGATAATGAAGTTTCAGAGTCCACCAAACGTTTCTGGAGCTCCACAGCAAAACAGTGTTCTCCTGAATAACAGAAATAGACAAGGACTTGTTCCAAATGTAAGAAAACTAAGAAAAAAGGTCAGCTACGATGATTTTAGCTTAAAAAACAGTGTAAATTATGTCTTCTCGTACCAATTGGGGAGCACTTTTCTCGATATAGATCAGCTAGCAAGGAAAAGTACTCAAGTAAAGTTTGAGCACCTCACATTTCTACTTACACAGTACTTGAGTCAATGTGAGCACCTGCGACTCTGCTGTGAATATTTGAAATGATAAACCGACGGATCTCTTCCACCCCAACAGCTCCGCTCAGCACTGGGACGACACTGGGAGGTGATATTGACATACGTTCTAAGGTGATTTATCGATCCCTCCTGGAAAAAAAATTTCAAATGCATAATTGGTCTGAATGTGTCCTCAGTTGCCAAAGAGGGAACGTAAATCAAAAGCCGGCAGTCAATCAGTGCTGACTCAGTCGTTTTCAGCCCGTATGCTTATGAACCTGCAGACGAGCGGCCTCCTAACCTGGAAACTGGATTAAAGGTGATTGGATTTAATAATTCATGACCAAATACAATTTTAAAGCATGAAAAATTTCCACTCTGTATAATCACCTCGCTTTAGTCGAATTGAATGTACGGTGGGAGCAGCGGGCGCGCGGCATCTCGGGGTCAATGCTATTTATACGGCCGCCGTGGAAGTCTTCCTGCTGTTAGCGGCGCCGGGACGCGAACCTGACGTGAACACGGCGGAAGAGAAGGGAGCGCTGCTGATCGTGAAGACATCTGTCATGATGGACAGGTTTATTTGCAATGCCACAAACACTGCGACTAGACCTCTGGTGAGACATTCAATGTCAAGACAACAACCAAATATCGTGTTTTTCTGCAGCCTCTGACATAGTTATTCATGTTTCAAACCGTCTCTGTGCTCGAAATGTTTCAATATCAGGCCTTTCTATCGACTCTCCCTCAAGAGACGCGAAGCTTTAATAACCTCCACATTATTTAGAAATTAAATTAACAGTGAATTAATGTATAAAAGGGCATTACACTGTGTTAGGAAAGGAAAGGTGTGTATGCTACAGTATATTGGTGACTCTGAGTGCAGTGTAGGAGGTGAATGGAGTTAAATATTATACTGAAAAGCCACTCCAGCACCAACACAACAAAAACACTCGACAAAGACAAAATTGGACAGGAAGGTGTTTCGCTAAGCTGCCAATGTAGCCGGTTAGCTTGATGAGAAACAACTGCACCCCTCAGCCCAAGATCTCTATTTTGGGGATAACAACACTAAGCTTCCCATAATTTGGGCCTCTGGGGATCCAAACGGGAGTATAATGATGACATGAAGTTATGTCAAGTTTGAGCCAACAAAAACATGCCGAAGTAGCTATTAGCTGTTCCTTTTTACAATTTACTGATGTTTGTGCAGACAACTATCACTGGGTAACTTTGATACTGAAGAAAACATGAAAAACAGATGTTTTTGAGTGAAGTTCTGCAGTCATAACGAGCATCTGTATGATGTTTATGCTGACTTGTAGATGATGGACATTGAAGGCAATATCAGTTGTAGTTATACTGGATCTAAAAATAAGTTCATCGCTTTGAATCTCACGTGGGATGTTACATTGTGAACATGGTCGTGGTCCATCGTGGCTTTGGAAATAATTTCCTGCCGACAGTTCCTCTAGTCAAACTCCAAACTCCATCTTCACATCTTCAACTCTGTGACTCACTTTTCTACCTCTCACAGATTTCAGAGCGAGATCTGATTAATCATATTTAACAAAGAATGGTCCCTCTCTGTAAGAATTGTGTCTGTCACAGCATGTAAATACAGGGCCCAGATATAAAAATACTAGTACTTCCCTTAACTATAAAACAACTGGTAGTAACACATATAACAAGAGTCAGGCACAGACGCACATCTGTACATCTGTCTGTGAATAAAAGGACAAAAAAATGGTCACAAACAAAAAGATGAATTTGTACGGTGAAACTGAAACAAGCAGCGGTGTCACATCTGCGTCTGTATACTTGAGAATTTGATCTCACAGCTCGTCACACCTTCTGCCCACTGCTCACAAAGAGGAAGTCACTCCTGTGCAGCATGACATTTCCTTGGTTTCTGCGAAGCAGCAGCTTAAAGGCTGAGCGGACGTGAATTTGTGGCTCTGTGTTTGTTTACGAGGTCTCAGTCAGCCGAACACATTATACATCACATTCACACTGACGGACTGCTTCACACTGCTCGCTGTGTGCTGCACTCGTAGGTTACAGGATGTGAATGATGCGCTCGTGTGACCCGGCTTTAGAACGGCACCAGCGCCGCCACAAACTGTTTCCTTTCAGGCGACAACAACTCAACACGTGGTAACGGAGCTAAATCTAGATCTGCACACACAGCAGGTTCTCGCTCCAACGCGTCACATACAGCAGCCTGATCAGTCGCCATACGTTTCAAAGTCTGACGTCTACACCTCAGGCTAATTTCTTGAAGCCACCTGCTCGTGCAGCAGCATGAAGAGCAAGTAAAGTCCAAGTCAGAGGCTGGTCAGATGGGTCGCTCACGGGAATCCCCCTCCGGACAGCAGGGTCTGCAATAGTGATTTGTTTTGAATTCATGTAACGTCAGTAGGTTAATGTACGTAAATGATGTAATGATGTGTTATATCACTTCTGTAACTTAACATGCATGACTGAACGAAGTTTTTCTAACCCAAAGTACGATCTTTTCCTAAGCCTAACCAAACCTTGACCGCTTCTAAACATTAATAAGTCCAAACATCTCATTCGAGGTAAAGTCTTTGTCAGCGAGCTTTATTTTGAAAGTCCGTCCCCCCAAAACTGATGATGTTAGTAGAGCATCAGTTGGGAGTAAGGACGATTTGTAAGATACCAATGTTTCTAACTCTGAGCCTTAATGTGTAACATGTGACTGTGGATAAAATCTGCCATCCTCAGTTCTCCTCCTCCTTCACACCTGACCAGGTACACAACCTCTCACTGCATTAAGGGGCCGTCCACATGGAAACGCTCTTTTATGTAAACGCACATGTTTTGCATTGTTTTGGCTGATCGTCCACATGGATCCTGTAAACGCACTTTTTTGAAACTGGGTCTCAGGGTAGAAAAATCCGAAAATGTTGCCCCTGCGTTTTTGTATGGACGGCGAATCCGCATACTTTCCGTATCGATGACGCCATCGGCCCACCCCTCGAGCTCTAACCTCCGAACTCTGAAGCCTGCGACGTCTCATAACCACAACAATGGCGGACTACATGCTTGTGTTCGTGTGCAGAAGACATTGAGCCTCGTAGTTGAGTGTGAGTCGCAGCAGCAGTTCGACCTCATTATCGGTCCACACAAACGATTCTGGTTTCCTTGCACTCGGCATTTTAATCTTCTTCTTCTTGTGTTCGGTTTCTCCGTCTGCTGTCTGTTCGTTTACAGCGCGCAAGCTTAATGTGCATGCTCCATCTCTTCTTCTCCGTTTTTAATGAATTTCAAGCGCCACCTATAGGCCTGGAGTATGAACTACAGTGTTTTGAGTCGTTTTCAGTGGATCCGTTTGGAAGCAAATATTCTTTAAAAACAATGCAGAGGAAGAAAATATGGTTTTGGCACGTGTGGCCTGATCTGTGTGAAACGGGAGCAAGTTTGCTCAGTGCCACTGCTGCACTTAAAGAAGGAGAAAGAGAAAGAGTATCCCAGAATACATCAGGAGAAAACAAATTGATCTAATCTGTGCTTTTTATCAGAGAAGTCTCAGCTACGCTTATTTGCACCAACAGGCTCATACATACACTGTATACGCTCCACTGTCCGTGTGTTAGGACGCATTAAAGAGCACAAACTTGCATTGATAATATTTAGTTCAGGGCCATTAGAGCTCCTCCAACGTCTGCATGAATAATCAGCAACATTTTGAAAAAAATATGTGATTCATCGCTATAAAGTTTTATGTGTAAGTACAAGAGTGGGCACATGAACATTTTTGGGAAGTAACTCTAAGTGCAAATGAGCATTAAATCACAAAACCTCCAATTGTGCAGCCCACGCCACTGATTGTGGGCTGAGAACTCAATAATTCAGCAATTTAAATCAGTTCACTTGAACCTGCAGCTGAACCCGACAGAGAGAGAGAGAGAGAGAGAGAGAGAGGCCTCGGAGCTGCACATCTGGAGAAACATGGTACCTTTTATAAGCATTGAAATGTACCAATTATGCATTTAAATACAGTGTATACAGAGTAAATACGAATCCAGAGCTTTAAGGACGATGACGGTGAGGTTTGTGGAACCTTTCAGGTTGAAATTTAATATAAAAATGCGCTTATTTAGTTGTTTAACATGTTTTCAAAGACAGAACATCCAACATGTCTGCATCAAAATATCTAAAAATGACGACTGTTATGTATTTTGTTGAGTTGTGTTATGTTATCCCACATGGAATCTGGGTTTTGTTCGAGGTAACAGCAGGTTTCATTTAGCGGTCTGTCGTTAGAACTTTAGCAGAGAACCAGAGAGCGAGGAAGGAAGTCAGTGAACGAGACTAAACATGAAGCGAATAAAACTTTTTAAAACATCACCTCGTCAGTGAACATCTCGGCCACGTGGACGGATTTTCATCAACAACGGTGGTTGTTTAACAATTAAGACAACAACTCCCATGATCCCCCATTGCTTACAACTTCAAACGTACATGCAACCAGTGGAATTCCTGGTTGACAGAGACAAATATATGCATACAGTCATTGCTATTATCATTACTAATTAAAAGACTGTTTATATTTTAAAAAGCATAATTTTTTAAGCTTTAAAAGAAAGCATGACACAAATATATCAATATTTGGTTAAAGACTCATTTCCATCATGTTTTTTTTGTGTCTCTGACGCGGCTTCATCTTCTGATTAAATCAATTATGGAACAGAAAAGTGTTCAACACTAACCCAATATGTACCTTTAAATGGTTTTGTATCTGTGTGCCTGTCGGAGCACGCAGATTATGGCAGATAAGATGGAGTTAATTCTCTTCATGTCAGTAATGGGGTGAGCAGGGTGGTGCGTTATCTCCCTGCTTGTTTAACCTGCGTATAGACGACTCGTCCGGGCGCCGATTCCACATGTTTTTCATTAACTTTTGATGAATCATTTCACGTTTGCATATGATCTGGTTACCGCTTCTCCCTGCGGTGTTGCTCTTTAACATTTTATGGAGTATGGAGCTGATTTCACGTCAGATTTAACCCCAAAAAAGACGAATGTAAAGATGTAAAGGCTTAAAAAAGTAATGTTTAGGGCTCTATTGCAGTTTTAAGCAGTGGTGTTAGGAGTGCTCAGATTTTAAATTGAAAAACAACAATACCACAGTGTAAAAATACTGCTAAATGCTGATTTTAACACCAAGCATTATCATTTAAATATACAAAGTAACGCAAATAAAATCAGGCCTACAAATAAATAAATACATGTAAGAAATAACCTGATAACTGTCCCAAAGCACGGCTGTGTTTCAGTCCCAGCACTTGAATTCATCAATCAACAGGGGGAAGAAATGTCAGGAGATGTTCCTCACGTATGTTTGCGAGTGATTAAACAGCCACATGGACGATATAAAACTCTGAGGTGGTTTGTTTCCATCTCGTTCATTCAGGAGACGAAGTATCTCTCTTCATTCAGCGGGCTGCTGCCGTCTAACCTGCACTCCACAGCAGTGGATGGGCTAATTTCAGCTGAAAGCCATCAGGCAGCTAATTGGCACGACGATAAGTGGGCTTTCATTCACCCGACTCGAGGAGGAAAAAACAAAAAACAACATGTACGACTGTATTTATGCCTTTTCTTTTAAAGGACAGCCACTTGTTTTTATATTTGTTATTGCAGATTTGCTTTATTGGGCCTCTTATAATAAGCTGCCGGCTGTTTTTTCAATGATGTAAAAGGCAAAATTAACATTCTATGAAGAACTTAATGGTTATTTTACAGGAATTATGTTTGATGTCCTAAACACACTGGAACAAATCTGGATCATCTCTTTTAAAAACACATTTCATGCATTTTACTACCAGCTGACTCACCACACCTTGTTTTTTTTCGTCTTTTGTTGTGTGTGGAGGAGTAAAAGTGGAGTGAACCTGCACTCCGACTGTTCAGTCCTCACAGAATCACACTTTCTACTCTCTGACATTTATTGATAACAGTGTACAAACAATTTACACCTACATCTGTCATCCATTATCTCCTCTATGTGGATGGTATCAGCTTCAAACGTGATCCTGAAGTGACCCACAAGTGCACAGAGACAATTACACATCATACAATGTCACGTGCAGGACGCAGTCATAAAGAGGTCAACATGGAGGTCAGTGAATGCAACGTTTGTGGTTTAATTTATATGAAATTTGTGAGCGGATGTTTACGAGGATGAGAAGAAAGAGGGAGACGTTTTTTATATCGGCCTTTTGTGGAACAATGGCTGCTACGACGCTGAGTGTGGATACCTGGATATTTGTGTACAAACGTGAATTTCACATGAACTTCTTTCCTTTGTCTGTCTGTGTAACATGACCACACACTAACACAGGGTGTCTGGTAATCAGAGTGGGATACGTACGTAACTACATAACTGCGTCTGAGGTTTGAATCCGGCCGGCGACTTTTGTTGCACGTCATCCCCCCTCGGTTCATTTCCTGTCTGTATCTCCGCTGTCATCTTCAAAAAACGACAGGAAATAATCACGAAAAAATACAAAACCATGATAAAAACGATTAGTATTCTAATTTTAGGAAACTACAAACAATTCTAGTGACATTATTGAAAACACAACAACATTCATACATAGTGAACGTATAGTGGTAACGTAATGAATGATGGCATCAGAAGTCTGTGAGGGTGATTACAGTGAAAGAATCACTGATATAAATAAGAAATTTTAAAGGTTTAATTGTATTTATATATTTTAAATGTTCCATATTTCAGCTTGTGTCTCTTATTTGTTCAAGTGGATGAAAAGCTGCTGATGTGGTGTCGGTGCGTCAAACCTTTAATTTAATTTTCTTTTTGTTCTCAAGACAAAAAAATAAATAAATTTCTTCAGAGGAATATTATTTCTGTCACTACTGCGTGAAGCCAGTAAGGCTCGAGGTATGGATAGTCATGTTCCTGAAATCCCGGAGGGCTGTAATCCTTGAATTTTAAAAGACTTTTTTTGAACAGGCAGCTAAAGCCACCCTTAAGTAGAGTCTCCAGATGCTACTGTTTGTAAATCTGCCAGTTGGAAAACATTATGGACGTCTATAGAAATTACAGACGACTCAGAATCTCATCACCGGAGGAGAGCAGGACAAACAAGAGAGATTTGCTTACACCGTGTGGAAAAGTCTGCACGCGCTGCAGGAGAACGGGCATTTCCATATTTTCCCCCAAAAAGGCTGAAAAAAAATCTATTAAACCAAAGAATTAAATACTTCATCTGCCAGATCCCAGCGCGCACATGCCAGGAGTTTGTATTATAAACGCACCGGTAGTTGAAACTTTTTGTTTTACCCATGTGCCCCTAATCTCCACCCTATCCTGCTCCTCCGCCTGTAATTTTGTTAGACTGTTTCATATTTATTTAATAAACGCCCACAGTGCAAATTGTAACTTTGTGTGTCGAGAATTAATGGGAAAAAGCCCCAACTGTTAAATCGTAAAAAATTTGAATGAGAAAGTTCCCATGTAATGCATATCAAACATTTATTAAAGCCACGCAGAATAATTGAATTGTTCTGCTGGTCTAGGTCTGATTTGTTTAACTAAATTCTTTTGGCTGTCGAAGTGTGATACAAGATTTCCCTGCAAAAAAAAAAAAGAAAAATCCCATTAAAGACACAGGTATCTTTTGTGTATTTGTGCATCTCAGATACATATAGAACATTTCCCCTTCGTTCCCTTTATCCCCCCCCTCTCTCTCTCCTCTGCCGACCTGATGCCCCGGCTCTGTCACTGCTTATCCACATCTCCGCTGCTTATCTGCATCGAGCCCCTCAGTGAGATTTCAACCACTGTGACATGCAGTGAAAGCAGAGGCTGTCAGTCAGCTGTGCCGGGGAGATTGAAATCGGGAGGAGGAAAAAGCGAAGAACAAACCAAAGGCAGAGAAGGAGGACGGGGAAGGAGGGAAGGAGGGGGGGGCAAAGTTAATATAATTTCATTTTTGACCCTCTGAGACAGAAAGCAGCCTCCACATACAGTAAAAGTATAGAAAGTGAATGCATTAAATCAGCTTCTTCAGCTCATGTAAATGTCAGCTCCTGTATCCCTGCACAGGAGGAACACAAACACATCTGGGAGAAGGTCCGCTCCAACTTATTTGGCTGATTATTAAGCACAGCTTATAATGTCAGCCCGCCGTATACACACACACTAATACACACTAATATACGCGCCGAGTAGCCTCGGAGGAACTTTGTGTTTTAGTAAGCTAAGTTTCACACATTGACTGGAGGTGTCCCTGCTTTCTACTGGTGTAATTATCACTCCGGGAAAAGTGTTTCATTAGGAAAGCTCCTCTTTCAGACACATTACTCACAGAGGGCTGGACACAGACACCCTGGACTGCACACGCACACACACGCACACACACACACACGCACGCACGCACACACACACACACGTCCAACGAATTCATCACCCCTCTTTTCTTGTCCTCAGTCCGATCTGTTTTTCCGGACATGTTCGCACCTCTTTCTGCTCGTCTTCCATACTCGTTTCTCCTTTAATGTTAACTCGTCTGACTCGGAGATCCTCCTTTGTTATCTGCCGTTAAACCTGCCAGAGTTTCAAAACGGCCACCAACCAATTAAACCGAACTGCGATATTTTCTCGCTGCTCTGGTGAATCGAGCAGATTTTTTGGTGTCTGAATGTGCTAATTCAACTTTCACTTTAGCTGAGCTTGAGTGCTCAATTTTCCGTCATCATCTCACTTTCCCTTCCTGTAACCAACTCATCAGCCCCCCATCTGTCCTTCCTCCTCCTCCTCCTCCTCCTCCTCCACCTCCTCCTCCACCATTCACTTCCCCCGCTGCCCTCTCTCTTGCTCGGGAGGCCTGCAGGTCTGCAGGTTAATGAGTCGTGAAGTGTGAAAACTTCCTGAGACTCAACCGGAGCTAAATGCTGTTTCCAGATGTGAGACTACAAACGTCTGGATGTCCACTTGATGTGAGTGAGAGGAGGTGAGGGTGGGGCAGCGAGGGAGGAGGTGATGGAGGGGAGGTTGAAACAACAGAGTGGCACAGAGAGGTGGTGCAGCAGAAGAACGAGAGGATTAAAAGTGATCTAAAGAGAGAGAGAAAACTGGATTATTCAAATTATTTCACACACAGGGCTGTTTGATAAAGTAGTGTTTGGTAATAAAATGAACTGTGTGAAGAAGACAGTAACACTGAACATTGCACAGGGATCCATTCATTAAATAATACATCACTCAACAGAAGCTTAAACTGTTCTGACACGTCCACATACTCGAATACAGGAAAAGGTTTGTGCATTGACCGTTACAATCCCCACTAAATGACTTGTTTCATTGTCACAATTTGGAATTTGTTTTCTTTGACTTGAAAACGACTTGGTTAGGTTGAGGAAAACATTGTAGTTTGTCGTATCGATCTCAGAATGTGACGTAACATGGACGACAGTTGGAACGCTACTGTCTTCCAGCAACAACGCAACGCAATATCTCACGTGACTTTTCCGGCTTTTGATTTTAGTTTTGTTTCTTATATGAGGCTCCTTTTTCAACGTCATGGTCAATATTGTTTTTCGCTAACGACAAAATGAGTTATCCGAGCATTTATATAGAACTAAGCTTCAGGAGTGTTCCACCTTAACTGTCCTCCAGGTTACGTCACATTCGGATATCGACACTTCTCCACTGGCAGGATGTCGGCTAAAGGAACAAGCTGCTGCTAACGTGAGTTGTTCAAAAACCTTCTTTTTAGTAACTCTGTGTACACAAACAATGTTCTCAATGCTCGTGTTCATGTGTAGAGACCCTGGTGATACTATGAGCAAAGTTTTTATGTTGTGTCGAGCCTTCTTAGTGTTTTAAAAATAGAGATTTTGATGCTATCGCTAAAGTGCCCGCAGCACTCCTATTGAAAATGAGTTTGACCAGAAAATGAAAATACGGTAAATCTTAAAAGTGCCTCTTTCGCCGTTTAAAGTACGTTATGCTCAAGATGTAAGTAAGTAATGTCAGTAAGTTAAAAGTACGACTGTTGATGTTTGTTTTCACACTGGACACGAACAGAGGGCTCCTGGGTCAAAGTCCCGTAGTTGTTTAAGCTAACGTTAGCTAACACAAGCTAATGTTTACGCTAAAAAGGACTCAAACTGAATTTTGTTTTGCAACCCTGTTCAATAATGACACATAATGTATAACTGCTAATCAGCTGAGCCTGATGGGAATGTCATTAGTTTCCAAGTATTGGTTCATAAATCAAAGTAATGGACAAATTCAAATCTTGACCTGCAATCTGGAAGGTCAAGGGTCACGGATGTTACAATCAATGCTGAATGGGACATAAATGACATTGTAATTCATCCAACGGTTTTTAATTATTGATGCTGCTTTTACTTAATTGTTTTTTCTGTTGTATTTATTAGCTTTTGTCTAATTGTCTTTATTCTACAATCTATTAGCTGTTACTGGTCTTATATTAGTATTTTGCTGCAGAGAGAATGCCAAACAAAGTTTCACTGAACTAATCATCATCCTCGTGGTGGTGCTGCGGGGAACAGGGCACCACTAAAGTCGGTGTGATTCATCCTCTGGGGATCTGAAATGTTAAAAGTTTTATTGCAGTCCATCCAATAATTGTGGAGATATTTTAGCCTGGACCAAAGTGACAGCGACAGACAGACCGAGCCATCCCCCTTGTGTAAAAAAATGGAGGCATAAAGAAACAAACCTCCAGCAGAGGAAGCGGACTTGTTCGTCTAATAAATCTATTTCTGTTGCATCTAAATGCACCTGCTGAAACCCGACCTGATCATCACTCACTGCACATCTGCAAGCTGCTTGTCGGTGAATATGTATATGCACGCATGTGTGAGTCAATGTGTGTATGAGTCCATAATCTGGCGTAAATAATGACATCTCTGTCCCCCGTCTTCCCCCGCTGCCAACTCCACTAATTATTTATTCTTGGACGCTGTGAGGGTGTCAAAGCTCACACTCCTGCTCTAAAAAACAGCGTTCCCCTCTGCCTCACTGGCAGCGAGGAGCGGAATCGCTTGTGCAACTCTATCGTATTTAATTAGAAACTATCATTACTCATCATCTTTGATTTTCATGCCAGTTCCTTACACATTTTCCCATTTACCTCAAGTGGTATCAAGCAAGGCAGATTGTTTTGGCTTCGATTCTGAGATATTCTTTCCAAGAGACTCATTCAAACATTCAGCAGGAATGTGTATAATGTAAAATGCACATAGAAAAGATCTGTGGGATATTCAGAGAGAAGCTGCTATTTTTAAATCACATATATATATTTTTTTCTTATTATGAGAATAAAGTGAAATCCCATTTATCTGCCTTGTGTTGGGGGTGAAGGCAGAAACCTCAGCGACAGATATCTCAAAATCTCTGCAGATAAAAGCCAAAGCTGCACGCTAGATTCCACTTTTATAATTCAGGGGAACCGACCCATAAAACCTCAAAATTGAAACGTATCATCCATCCATCTTCCTCTATGAAAATATACTTTTGGACATGGCAGCCACCTGCATCCCTCCAGTAGAGTTAATTCTTTTCATGTGCCTGATTTACATCCATTTCCTCTCGATGGAATAAAAAACTTAGATTAGAGATCAACTGAACAATCACCAGTCTTGCAAAACCTCTTATTACATTAAATTTGCTTCCTATATCTGAGTGTGACAAGCACAGTAAAATCTGTAAAGTGTTGTTGGAGACAGAACTGAAACCTGACGTCACACAGAACCATCAGTTCACTGCAGAAACTATTCAGAAAAGGAAAAGCACTATCAAAAGCACTCGGCAGGCTAAATCAGATGGTGAGCGCTGCCACCAGCGGAGCCAGATGGTCCCTCATACTGTTGTCGACTGAAGTCGGTCTTGAGACGAGCAAAAACATCTCTACCGTCGATAAAAGCCTTCAGTTCCTTTTCTTTGCTCTTCGGTTAAAGAAATAAACTCTCCAGTTCTGATATGACTGATCCAACAGCGGAGGAGCCTGGTGAGACACCAAGTCTATCTGGAAACGGTCAACTCGACTACTTCACCTTGATTATGTGCAATGTTGATTGCACAAAGTAGTAACTACAGAATAATGACACTGCTGACAGATAGATTTGCTTTCACGCTATACATTCAATCAATCCCGTCGCTGGATACGAGATCTCCCTGGAAAACGAAGGCTTGATTCTAGACACAACCCGTCCTGCATTCACGTCTCTATTACAGACTAAAAACTCTTCTCCTAATGTTTTTCTTTCACTCCTCCTAAATGAATCCCCTGCGGTAGTTACTTGTTTGTGCGAAGTTTCACCGTACCTCTTCAGTGAACATGCTTCTTTCTCTGTCTTATATTTTTCAAAGTTGTGTTGATCATTTCTTCACGGGAATGTGGAAACAAACGCAGTGTGTCCGGTGTTATTGCTGTTTTCTAGGCTCTGAGAAAAACTGAACGGTTGTCTTTGCAACGGCGGTGCCAACAAGAATAACACTTAAAAAAGCGCTGAGGGGAAAGTTTGAACATTAACTGCTGAGACGTTGAGATACAGTGAAATCACAAGCCGATCATAGAGATCGTTAATAACAGATCTCTCTATTTATCTACCGTAACCATCTGGAATGATCGTCAAACTACAACGATGAGGTGTAGATTTGTAAAAACACAACCTTATCTCTCTGATTTAGCGGCCTGGTTCAAGTATAAACACTGAATAGGAGCGAGCAGCGCTGAACACCGGTCGTACCTCTCGGCTGATACAAACATGACTGGAGTGGGTGCAAATCAAGCTGCTCAAACTTAAACCAATTAAGTCCGGACATCAGCAACACCGATCGACTGAAGGAGCGAAGACAACACATCGGCCTCAGCGAGCGCGGCTTTAAAAGTAAATGATTCAAGTCATCGGTGGACATTTTCCATCATCTACGTTTCATCCAGGGTCAACAGATGACATCCACAACAGTTCTTTGTTGCTCCGCGAGCGCGTCGGCACTTGTGAATAAAATGTTTGTGTTTGCATGTGGGTGTGATTTAAGAGACTCTCCACGCTCGTCAGCAAGTGCGATGGAGCTCCGAGGGGTTATGAGGGAAAATAAGTTGAAAGCAGGACAGAATCAATACCGTTTACCCAATAGCCTCGTAGCGCGCGTGTACGCGTACGTGTGTGTGTGTGTGTGTGTGTGTGTGTGTGTTGGCAAGCGTGCCTGTGTGTGTTTACCTGAAGTGTGACTGCATTTAACGTGTCAAGTTGAGGAAAAACAACCAATTGCCTCTCAGCACACGCTTTATTGACCAGCGGAACACACACACACACACACACACACACACTGCAGGCATATTGACTGGTTGAAGGGAGAAACAGGTTTAAGGCAATTAGAGCGGTGTACTTTTCCGCCAGAAACCCACTATGATCCTTTTCAGTGCAGTTAGCCAACTACCCCTAAAGTGTGACTAATATTACATCAATGGAAGAAAGTAAAACAAGCCACTTTGTTGAACGCGGCTGCCGTATTGTTGTCAAATGCAATATATATACACGAGAAAATTCAAGGCTTACAACCTCTGAGGCTGAATCCTATTTCCAATGTTTGACTCTAGATCCTTGTCGAGTGCCTTCACGCCCCGGACAACAGAGTTACAACAGCTAGTTATTGAAATGGACAACCCTCCATGACACCTCATACATCATCTGTAGTCATCAGTGGCGTTTATGTAAACAGATGCTACGTGACATTATTAATATGCCGTAAGAAGCTGTAGTGATTTCTCTTGCATACTGTGACAATCCTGGTCACCATTCTATCATAATTTGCCATTTACCTGAAAGCATTTTGTTCACAACTTCAACGCACCAAGTTGTCACCTGGCCGCTAGCGTTAGCGGTTATAGGCTAACATCCGTGATCCGGTCTGGGCTGATATCAGAGAAGCGGTACCAACTGCAGTGACTTCGCTGCCAGACTTCAGTTAAATTTCAGGCGTCGTATGTCATTGAAGAGGGGAATAAAAAGAGATCAGAGTGGGACTGTCACGTACAAATCAACAACATGCTTAGGATGTAACATTGGCTAGTTAGCTAACGAGACATCAGCAAATTTGAAGCCATCGTTTTATGCTTGTTATTAAAAAAAGAAAGGACCGTAACACAATAAAACACCAGAGAGTTAACCCTCAATTGAAACTTTAAACTCTCCTTAAGTGTGCCTCTGAAAAATCTCATTAGAGGGTGAAACTCGTCACCTTACCGCTCTGTTAGAATCAGGACACCATACTGCTAGTTGTGGGTTTGTGCCTTAGATATTAGGTTAAGTACAAAATGAACGCACACTAACATATGTCTTTAATAGTTTTTTTACACTGGAACAGTTTGTGTTAAATGTGTTCTACTCATCATTTGCTGTTATATGTTTAATATAAGTTAGGAATTTATGCTAAAAGTGAACAAGTTTTCATTATTGTAACTAGTTATACTGATAAAACGATAATAACTGGAGGAGCATTTTATATACTGTATATACAGAAATGAAGCAACCATGTTTATTGGCCTATTTAGTGTCGGTCAAATCTGACAACGTGCATCAGTCGAACTTCATCATAATTAAAAGTGTTTTTGATTTCATTTTCAGCTTTTATGACATGAAAGATGAAAAAGACAGTAAAGTTAATTTGCTTCCAACATTGAACCCTAAAATATGTTTTTTGATAATGATAATTAGCAGTTGTGAAAAGTAATTCAGGGAATGGGAATGCATCACACCTTCTGTATCCTGTACATGAACAACAATGATGTCGTGTGGTGAAAATTTTAATTTCACTGCTTCAGGAAGTCGCTTTCATTTCTTATCCTTCCTTCTATAATAGCAGCTTATAATCATATAACTCTGTGTCGAGTCGACAACAAAAGCGTTCTCAGATTCAGTCCCTAACCTCCTGTTAACATCGCAAACAACACAATCAACAAGTCACTACAAGTCCGTTAATTTCCTATTGAGCTGAGCGACTGATGCGTGGAAGGTCGGGAGGTTAACAAGCTTGTCGGCTGAGAGAAGTTCGCCGACGAGTTGGCTGAACATCTGGGCATCAACAACCAATCAGACGTTCACGCTTCGCTTTCTCCCTGTGATTATATTTTAAGAGACGTTAGCTTTACTTACTCAGAGTTATACATTTAAAGTTTCTTATTTCTTTAATTTGACAGATCGCAGAGAGAGAAAGTGTTGAGGAACAGATGCATTTTATTACAGTGTGTCTGACTGCAGCCTCTGTCGTTGTAATTGAGGTTGTATTATCGCTGGAAAAACACAAAACTGCACTCCACGCTGTTAAAAATCACGAAGGGTGCGACTGGTCAGAGCAGAACGGCCCATCAACCGGGTCGCTGACATTATGGATGTGGGGTAAGGACGCAAACTTATCAAAAGGGGGTCCACGATCAAATACAGAACCAGTCGGGGTGCTTGACACAAAACGGTCCGGAGGCTCTTCATGTGGAGTGCTGCGAGTGGTACACAATCATTTCTCCTCCTCTTTCATTTTCATCTTTCCATCTGACAGCACGTTCAAGTAGCTTTATATCACTCAGTTAGAAACACACTCACACACACTCGCCGAGAGAGGGAGGTGGAGGGAGGTGGAGGGAGGTGGAGGGAGAGGCACCCACAGACAGCGACACACAAATACAAGCGCTTACTGCTGTAATCCTATCAGACAGGGCTCGCCGGATCCGTGCGGCCTGCGAGAGGTCAAAATAAACTGTGTCGACATGAAATTGGAGAGACGCAGAAGACTAGGACTTTAAATATGCCACTTGAAAAATGTGTTTTTTTGTTTATTAAAGCCAATCCTGACTCTGAAATGTTCTTCTGAGTATGTTGTGGTCACACATACAGTTATATTTACATGCCGTGCCGAAGCTGAAGTCACGATGCGAAAGATTTTTTTCCCCATAAGCTGCAAAACGGTGAGTAATTTTGTGTTTTTAGCACCAAAACCTCTGAGAAATTATTTATTTCAGTACCAGAATTTGAACCATTTGTTCACGAACATTTTGAAACACCCAGGATTAAATTATTTTATTCTCATTCAAGTTTGCAGAGGACGAAACCAGAAGTTATTCGGAACATCCAGGTGATTTTATAGAGACTTTTTCCCCAATAAGCTTACATTGTGAAAGAATGAAACTTTCTGTCACAACATCCCGCAAAACGGCTCGTTTCACTATCATAAGTCAAGCCATTCAGTCCAATAACACTGGGAAAGTGTAGAAAGCTGCAAGATTAAATAATTTTACTTCTATTCGCGGTAGCCGAGCGCTTAACCGGTGGAAGTCTCGAGTCCATTGGACCCAAATGCAGAAGATGGAGTCATTTTATAGCCGGGAGTCGAGCTTTTATAGCTTCAACACCGCGTCCAGGCTTCAGTGTCACGTCCGGTGTTAGCCTAGCTTCAGTCTGCAGAGCCATTCAATCCAGAGAGCTGAAGCCACGCCCCCCCCACAAATTGCCGTTCTCACCAAATTTGCACCAAATTCAACACTGCATGTCGTTGGACCCTCAGCAACAAACCTGCCAAGTGTGAAGCAGACTGGATGAATAGTTCTTCAGATATGACAGTCACATACAGACAGACGGACAGAGAGTCAAAGCTTTACAGTTAGACGAGTCCTATGGATCATTTTAACACACAAAACATACGTTGCTACGTTTACACGGATCAATTTCCTCGTCGGCTAATTTACAAGCATGTGAAAGCGGCATCACACAGAGCGTCCTCGCCCTCCTCCGTCTTTTTCTTTCTCCTCCGCTCGTCTCCTTCTGTGTACAACGTGTGTTCCGGTGGGAGTTCTTGGTTCAGTTTGTGTTTTATAAACATTTGAGAACGCCCACAGCTCCCATGTGTAGGCGGATCCCTGTGCCCTCGCCGTGACTCTGTAGACGTCTCTATATCAACACAGCGCAAACAACTCCACGCGCACACACACGCGCGCGCACAACATGATGCACGGCTGTCAGCCCCGTCGGAAACTCAAGCGTGCACGCCAGCACAAACACGCCATTGTCACACGTGTGCACGTACGCACGCACACACACAGTAACCTGTCAGTCGTCAGGAGGGAGCGAACAGCCAACTGAGACACGGAAGTGCAGGAAAACATTTCATCCTTATTACCCTGTTATTCTCTCTCTCACACGCGCTCTGTATTTCTGTATTTAGGCATTATCATTCTCACCTTTTCTCATATTTCTTTCTCACGAGGGGCCTCTTCGCCTCCCTCCACCTCCCTCCCTCCCTCCACCTCCTCAACTTAATCTCTCTCTCGGTCTGTCTCCCTTTTCTCTTCCTCAGTCTTTTCCCCCCTCAAGGTGTCTAAGCTGTGAGACATTTAATCGCGGCGGTAACGGTTTCATATCTGGAACAGAAATCAAATAATGCCAGATGATTTACTCCCCCTAGCAACCAGGGAGCACAGCCCTAGCAACCGACCCAGCCAGCAGGCCAGACCTAATCAGGTTGAAAATATTTCAATTATTGTGTTGATTCTAGGAGGTGTGTGTGTGTGTGTGGGCAAGTGTGTGTATACTGTGTGTGTGTGTGTGGGTAAAGATCGGTCTGCTGCATTTTAATGATGTCAGCCGCTATTGATGAGAACACCGGAGGAGAGTAGGAAGGAAAGGAAAACCGTGTCGTGTCACAAGACGCGATCAAGTGCTATTAGAAGCGCCGCTGTTATGATGGAGACATTAGAAGGATACAACAACACATGGTCATTCTGGCTCGGATAGTGTAACAGTTGGCATGCTCTGTGTGTGTGTGTGTGTGTGTGTGTAGGTGCATGTGTGTGTGTGTGTGCGTAAGTAAGAGAGCGACTGAGTTGGCAAGACAGAAATGACAGAGGATAGCCAAAGAGTGGGGACAGGATCCAAACTGCAGGGTGCCAAAGGGCCAAATCAAGCTTCACTCCTCACTCCATCAGTCGCACGACGCTTGTTTGTGGTCGTACTGGAGGTTTAGTGGAAGTCGATGTGTGTGTGTGTGTGTGTGTGTGTTGGAGGAAGGTAGACGTCTGCAGAGGAGGGGGGAGTTTTATTGAAGGGTTGCCCACTCAATCGATAAGTGTGTGTCTATACTTAGACTATACAGTCAGTTACCAGTTTATTAGGAACACCTCGCTGAAACTAATGCAGTGTGATATCCCTCCGGACTGAACTGGACACAAAAACCTGCTGACATCTGGCTTTTGTCTTAATGTGAATGTGAAATTGGCATCAACTCTCGCCAGATGACTCTGCAGGAGTCACAGGTATTTATCAGCTCCAGTGTTGGGGGTAAACAAAGGTTGCATGTTCCAGTAATATATTACTTTAAGCAGTAATGGAGTAATTAACTGGAAATTCAGACCCACGCTCTCTGGAAACTCTTTCATAGAGGCTCATAACAATATGAATATTCACATATTGCACATGTTTGGATCAGGTAGATTCTCCACAGTTCAGTCGTTCAGTTCATTTCACAGAAACTGTAAGAACAAGAGAATAATTCATTCAGATTTGCCGGCATCGGTCAGCAGAAGAGACAAGAAAAAGTTGGTGACTCCGAACCTGTAAAGACACAAAGTCCTGATTTAGGTCAGTTTTTTAAAATATTCCCTTAGTCTGTAAGAGTCCACTGATCACAAGAATCAAGAAGGGGTTTTCTTAATATTAAGTCAAGAAGAAGAATCTTTGTTCATGACACATAGGAGGGAGCAGCGGGCAGCGACTGTCCAGCGCTCAGCGATATTAGCACTCCAGATCTTAGCCGGCGCCTCAGCGAAGGACACCTACTGGAATCAACCTAATGTGTGTTCTGATGGATCCATCAAAGTCCATCACTGTCTGCAGAACCTTTGTTCTTCCAACAGAACACATATTCTGTATTGTTCCTGTCTGACTTTCACATGAATGTGTCCTCAAATGTCCTCGTTGAGTTTCAAGCGCCTCCAGTGTGGAAGGTTCTGGCGGACGTAACAGAACTGACGATAAACAGTATGTTTGTATAACTAACAGAGACCCGCGTCCGATGCTTTAATAGTGAAACAGTGTCTTCTATCGAGTATTGCCCGCAGATATTTTAGTGAAAGGAACATAAAAGTAGCGTTACGAATTACTCTGCACAGACAGTTTTATTGTAACTAAACATATAACTTTCAAATGCCAGTAACTAGTAATATAATAGATTACATTTAAGAAGAAGTAGAAGAAGAACACTCAGGTGAATGTGCTTATTTCTGGTTAATACTTTCAAATCAATATTTCCGTCAGCTCCAGACAAAAACGATGCTTCCAAACGAGAATATAAATGTTTAGACTTTCTAAAACACATGTTCTGGATGTCGTCTGATGAGATATTTGATCTGCTGCTCTCCTTCTGTTCCCTGTTCATCCAGTGTGTTCGTGATGACGCACAAGAAGAAGAAACACTTTGTTGTTTTTCACGAATCGTTTCTTCATTGAATATTAATTTTTCGCTCGTTTGCTGGACAGAACGAGACGTTTAAGGACGTCACCTGAGGCTCTGGGAAAGCGTTAAGAGGCGTTTTTCATTATTTCATGATATTCGTGCACTTAAACATCAACAGTAAAAAAAAATACCGGGCACATTAATTGTAGCTGTGTTCTTTGGTTGCAGCCATGAATACAAACTAGTATTTTTCCTCCTTGCTGTTTTTTTTCTCTGCACTCTTTAATTTACTATTTCTTTCTTCTTTAATTCTATAATAATAATAATGAGAAAAATAAAGAGTGTGGAGGAA
>CAEMYA010000034.1:164050-218906 GCA_903131615.1 Diplodus sargus
CACACACACACACACACACACACACACACACACACACACACACACACACACACACACACACAGGCCACACGCGACACTCACACGTACTTCTGTAAAAACATACAGAACTGTACAAACACTGCGAAACTCATGAGCGGGAACGAACGCACACGAGACAAAAAATTCCATGTGACGGTTTCAAAGGCCCCATTCAGTGACGGTCATCAGCGATTTCCAGTCTGAAGTGTGTCGGTGGTGAAATATTTGAGGCTGGAGGGACAAAAGCTCCAAAAATATAGTAGAAAAATACAGAATACTTCAGATAAATATGAAATTACTGGATAAAGACTGATGCAGCATTAAAAAGAACCAGTGTAGATTTTCAAGAAAGCTTTGATAAAAATTGATGAAGACCACTAGGTTTGTGCCAGAAGTGCAGAATAATAATATTTCTCCATAAAAATAATAAATCTCATCATTATCAAGAGACAGAAATCAGCTCTTACCCGTCCAACAACCACCCACATGTTATTCTGATCATTTCTGCATGTAACAAATATCCTATTTACTCAGCGAGTCGACTTGTAGAAAATAATCCTGCAGCCCAAAACAGAGCTGGAGTGAAAAATGTGTCACATCGGAACATCGGAGCAGGTAACAGTAATTAAAACACTCTCATTTATTTCCAGATTCAGTGTTGAGAGAGATGAACGACTCCTCTCTGATTTCACGATGCTGACAAAACAAGGTGGGTTAGCAAATTTAAGATGAGTTGCTAAAAAATTTATTAAATGATATTTAATAAAGAACTGTCACCACTATCTGCTGAATTCATGTCTCACAGCATCGCAATTAGTTTGTTTGTCTCATGTTTAATGACAAAATATGCACAGAAAACTATTTAATCAATCAATTATCAACAAAATCCAGCCCAAATCATGTTTGTCTGTTGGACTTTCATAGTCATTTCTAATGTATTTAGTTTTTATTTTCACAGTTCTACCGCGTGTATACAGCTCTGTAGCCTTTTAATTGTTTCAGCTCTGTGATTAACAGGGTGCGTCCTCTTAAATATTGTCTCTTCAGTTGTATTCAGCTGTGAAATTGTTCCTTTTTGAGGCACATTTGAATTAATTTCATTAACTTCCTTTTTGTTGATGTAGTTTTCCAGCAGAATAAAGACACAAACACACACACACAGCCACACTTTGTTCACTTCAAGTGAGTGTTCAAGATGCAAAATAAAGTTAAATGAGATTATTCAACGGATGCTCTTTATGTTTACGTGTACTAAACAAAAAGTCCTGGGTTTTACTTCCTATAAACACTGAACTGAGAGGTACTGTGACATGTGTTGTTAGGAAAGATGTTCCTCACTTCAGTAGTTTGGACAAAAGACAAATTTCACATCAGCAAAATAAAACTAGATTGAATTTAATGCGATGCTTCTTAAAAACAGAGCAGGAGTTTAACTGAACATGAAAATCAACGTACAAGTGTATAAGCAAACACACAAACACACATCTGTTTCTTTGGTTTCATTAATCTGCTCGTGCAGTGAAATCTTTTAATAAAGCACCTCTTCCTTAATGTGCTTTAAACTATGACATTATTAAATAATCCATAACAACGGTGTGAAATTTCATCACACAAACTTAATGTGCACCGCCGTTCATCGCCGGGCGTATAAATTGCATTTCAGATTATTTTTTTTCGATCCAGCAATAACGAACAAATTAATCAAGATGATTTTCAGTCAGGATGATGAAATTTGCTCCATATAATCGTATGAACCAACCGCTGATCAGCGTTAAAGAGACAATGAAATAGTCAAGTGAGAAAAAGGGGATAGTTAGACATTTCAGTGAGAAACCTGAAGTAGAATTCATTTTGAGACATTACATCTACAACTTAAAACTCAAGTGCATCCAGTCATTACCCAGTCAGTCAAAATAGCTCTCTTGTGCACAGATTGACTTAAAAAAAACATCAGAAACTGGGAAAACGTTGCTTCATGTCAAGACTTTTAAATGGTAAGAAAAGTCCAAAGTTATACGACGTGAAACCTCAAAGCATCAGCTCAGCTCCAGCCCTGATTTTGTGTTATTTATAGACTGTAGGATTTCAGTTTGAATCTGTAACGTTTGGGCAAAACACAACAACATCAGATTTATTTTGGCTGCAGATGTCCTCCATACGCTCTCCGTGTTTGTTCTGGTCACTCCTGTCCAACTGGCAAAGTTGCTGCATTTAACTAAACTCTTGTTTGCTGATGTTTTCTCTGCACAGCACCGACAGCAAAGCTCCATCATCCCTCCCTGCAGTTACAAAGTGTGTCTGGACATCACAGCTTTGAAATTTGTGGGGTCAAGATTCATGATAACTCCCTAATAATGGTAATAGCTTCCCTTCACAAACATGGAGACGTGATCAGACCTGTGTGTGGCGGCATGTGTTGGACGAGGCGCGCACACACCTGTCCCTCAGTCAGTCACAGCTGCAGATAAACACAGCTTTCCTAGAGGGCGGGTGGCGATGATGATTGACAGGCCAGAGGATAGTGTCAGTCATCGCACACTGTCTGCGTTCGATGATGTCATTGTGCTGCCTGGCACATCGCTGATGCAGCAGATACAGAACGATCAGCGGCGGGAGAGCGAGAGTGTGGAAGGGCCTTTCTTTACTTCATGGGAGAGAGAGGACACAAACACAACGAGGGAGACGGAGACGGAGTGCTGATGATGAAACTCGCTGTTCATGTGTTCATCTGTGTGAACGTCCACATGAAAGCTGAGACGAGAAACACTCCCTCCTCTCCTTTGGGTCGCAATTCCATACTGCAGGGATGACAAAGTCCTGTAGGCTAACCCGGAAGTTAGCATCATCCTGGTTCCCCTCGACAAAACACCTACGTGACTTTTAAATTGGATTTTGTATTACCGTGGAAAATAAGCTCTGTGGCAAACACAAGCTTATGATACTTAAACTTTTGTTGGGCAAGATAATCTTCAGAAATGAACCACCTGGATGGTTTCTGAAGCATAAATGCAATCGCAGGAAGTAATAAGTTAAGGTTAGGCTAAAAACAAACTACGTCCCGGTCGCATTTCATTTTCAGCACCACTAAGCTTCCTACGTCACTATACGGTACAAACTTCAAGCTAAATCGCCTTCTACAACCTCTGTAGTCTCATTTAGTCACTTTTTAGCCATCACCTTTTTTTAAAAGTTTAAAAAAATCCCTTGGGGTATTTATTTCTCCTTAGCGTGTGTTGACCACAGACTTTATTTCAGGCATCTAATCAAAAGGCCATTCAGTAAACCCACTGACTTCGAGGGACAAGGAAACCGAGTGCTAAAATGATTCCTGCGGCATTCAGTACTGTAAATCATTAAATGGTGACCAGGACTTTTATATTCCTCAACTTAAATGAGGCCTTTATCCGAGACTGGCACATTCATAGACTAAGCTCTCTGTTAAATTTCCATTTTATTTTAACTTATTCTCTGTCACGTCGAAATAAAAAGTATTTCTGTTTTCTGTTCTGTTTTGTTTGTGTTGCACCTGCTTGCTGCAAACTCAACACTTTCTCTATCTGTCCTACTTACAGTAATTAATAAATTGATCTTGGGGGGCCTCAGAAGTGAAAGATTTTCTTAGTTCTTTCACTTTCACTTAGTCTATTATTCTCACGGCATCAAGTAAAACCTATTACCATGGTTACCCAAATGAATATATGTTGCTCTCGGTTGTTTGACACGCATTTAATAGAGATGCGACCCATTGTAACAGCTTTTATTTGTGTATTTTAGACCAACCGCTATTAGTGTGACAAGCTTTTATTTTGTAATATAAGTTTAGATCTTTTTTATTGGAGTCTGCAGCACCGAAGAAGAAGAAAACAGAGAGGGTCAGAAATAAAAACAAACTCTGGTCCTTCCGTCTTTTCTGGACTCTTTTCTCTCTCACTACATTTTCGCTTCTTCCTGACTCACCCCTCCACTTCGCACTCAGGTGTGTGTGTGTCTGTGTTTATGTGTGAACAGGAAAAAAGGCATTAAAGTGTGATAATTGGAGATCTCATCCCCAACACCTGTCGTAGACTATTCATCACACACACACACACACACACACACACGGTAAAGATTATCCCTCTCTGATACGTTCCTGCGTTTCACACAAAGGGCGTTTAAAGCATGTCTATCTCAAGTGCACGTTTCAGGTACACAAACATGCACACACACACACACACACACACACACACAAACACATACACATACAAACATGCAACTGAAGTCCCAGAGCTGAGCAGATATCAGACAGGCATTACAGCTGTCATTATCACATGTAAAGGGGTTTGTACACACACACACACACACACACACACACACACACAGATAAGTATGTTGGGTAAGAAGGCTTTTTTTTCCTTCTGAGACATGGCGACTGGCAGGCTGCAGGAGAATAACACTGCAACAAATAAAGTCGCACATCTCCCAGCTTACTGTTCCCCCCCTAAACACATGCACATTAAATACACACATGCAGCATATACAAACCGCTGCTGCCAATCTTAAACACAACCTTAATCCATCTTTTATCCTTCCACGCATCTCCCCCTTCTCCTCCAACCCCCATCTCTCTCCCTCTCTCTCTCTGAGTCTCCCTGTTCGTTTTGTGTTGACGTATCTATTTCACATGGCTTTTGGAAATGGGATTGTTGCCTCAGTGTGTGTGTGTGTGTGTGTGTGTGTGTGTGTGTGTGTGTGTGTGTGTGTGTGTGTGCACGCCACTTATTTCATCTGCAGCAGAACGTTTTTTTAATGCAAAATCTTTAGAAGTGCAGGACGTTCAGACGAAGGAATCACAATAAAACACCGGTGAAGCTTATTGGTAACATAAAGTGAAATGTTTTTTTCAGTAAATTATATTAAACTTTAATGTTTCAAAGCGAAAAATATATTGTATTTGTTTATTACAATGTTTGTTACACGCAGAAGTGTCGATCAAAGAGCGTTGATTTTAATTAGAAACTAAATATGTTCGACAACAACCTTTTGTTTCATTGAACGAGACAAGTCGATGATGAGACGTTAAACACTAACTGTGACTATATCAACATGCAGCATTGTTGTTGATGAAAAATTTAGTTAAAAGATAAAAAAGTGCGTCTATTTTCGTTGACAGACAAAATATTAATCACTCAACCTGTTTTTCATCAGATAATAGTAATAGAAATGGATTCGTCTGGACAAGATCGACTGAAATGTTCAAAATGATCAGATGTATTTAAAGAAAAATGACTAAAAAGCTGCAGATTTTGACTAAAAGTAGACTAATATCACACACTCGCCTTGCAGACATTGGCACAGGTTACATTAGACCGACTGTGGAGAGCGTTGGCTTATCGGGAAGACGTTGGCGAGACGCTGATCAAACATATTTTCAATTAGCAAACGCTCTCCACACTCTTCTATTCGTCAAGCCAGTGTCAACAAAATACATGTGTGCTATCTCTGATCGGCTTCCTTCTGCCGAGCTGAGACTAAAAAGCTTTAACTTTCAGCCAAACAGAGCTGGCTGAATATAATACAAACAAGGACTAAGACTAAGTTTAACCAAAGGGGGGCAAGGGCTTGTACTCATTAGCTAAGATGCTAATTTCACATCCAGTTTCAAGTTTCTCTCCTAATTACAGCCCTCCTGCTCTCCCTCTCTTTGTCTGTGTCTCTGTCTCTCTCCTGGGATGAGGCCCGCCTGACAACTATTTATCTGACCTCTGAACTTTGGGGTTCCTGATCGTGAGACCGCGTACAAAAAGCTCCTGCAGCAGATGCACACGCACAAAACATAAAAGCCAGTGGCCTTCTGTCAAAGCTGCGACGAGTTAAGACGTACATGGTGGTAAAGAAAAATTACAGGGGACATGCAGTGCATATATACAGAAAGAAAAGACGGAGGTGGTGAGGGCGAAAGACGGATTGGTCGTTGGCGGAAGCGAATGGAGAAAGAAAGAAAGAAACAGCTGTTCTTTAGTGTCCCTGTGAGGACATAATCAATTGTTTTCACCTGGGGAGAAATAAATCAATGTCCGTCAGCAATATGGCTGCTGAACACTTGAATTAAACACACATTTTACTCCAAAAACAATGCAACATTATAAAATGAGACAAAAATGGGCAAATAAAATACAGTAAGATGCAGTAAACTATTAAAGTATGTTACACTGTGATAATATGCTAATAATATTTTGTAGTAAAATATAGTAACCTGATCCTTTGTTTAAGTTAAAATCCTTAGTAAGTAAAAGTCCCGCCCTTAAAATCATAGTGTACATATAAAGTATAAACAGCTACATTTACTTTAATTATAAAAGTCAAAGTACTTGTTTACCTGAAACTCACTGACGCCTGGAAAAATGAATAACATCATTAATACTGATGCATCAATTTGTATTTTAATGTTGACTTAATAAACTACTTTATGTGCAATTTGATGGTTTATTCCAGTTGTTCCCAACTTAAGAGTCACAATTTATTTCATCAGTGAAAACACTGAATGGTCTGAAACTGTGATTTTAATGAAACAACGTAAGAAATCAAAGTAAGAATGTAAGAAGTCATATTGAAAGATGTTAGGAGTAATTGTAGGGGGTCACATGCTACAAAGGTTGGGGACCGCCGGCTTAATCAAAAAAAAAATTAAAAAAAAATATATATATATATATATATATATATATATATATATTAGGATGTTTTTAAATAGATTCAATGTTTATTTAATGTAAATTTATAATTTCAAAAGTAGCTTACAAACAACGCAGTCAAAAAAAATGATAATATTACACTCAGGACAGCAGAAATACAACGATATATACAATTTACTTATGACAAAATACAAAAGACACAATACAAGATAATATTATATAATGCATAAGACAACTTGATATAATATGATAAAATACGACTTGACACAAAAAGTCAAAGACTTTTCTGGACACAAGCCAGCCAATCAAAACCAAGCATATATTAGAAAAAGATGGTTCAATGAAATACAACTAGATTTGACATGAAAGGATCTGACACAGGATATTGTGATACCTTGAATTAATTTTGTATTATGTTAAGTATTGTTATGTGTTTTAGGAAAAGATGCACTAGGACAGATCATTAGCTTATTTAACATTATTTTACAGTATTTTACGTTGCATCAGGAATCAAATATGACAAGATGCAACAGGATTTGATACGACAAAATGTGTTGCATTATTGCACAATTTATGTTGACTAATGTTAAGAAAAGATACTGTAGTATTTGATAGACAAAGATGCATGAAGACGTGTTGATGCAAGTTAAAATGTCACAATCAAAAAGTCACTTTGTGTTGAGACGTGGTTTGGGACATTGGGATGCTCAAATTAAAACAGATTTTTTTTAAATATCAGATTTTAAGCAACGTAACGGGAGGTTCATATGAGGTCTGAGTGAATTTTGGCATAATGGAAAACATCAGAATACATTTGATATAATTTTAAGCTATATAGGCAATGTTTTTAACCATTTTGAACAGATTGTGCTTTGACAACGTGATGTGCCATGTCCTGGGCGTCCCACAGGTAAATGTCACCTATGATCACAACACAACTTTATTTTGGTGCTTTCGCCTCGTGAGATTTAAACATCTACTGTACTAACTGAGCTCAGAGGTGCTTTCTTACATCCAGCACTAAGCTGCCATGTCGGGGCAGAAGGGTCGTCCCATCGCTCCCCCTCTCGTTCTGCTTCCCCTCGTCTCTCATCCTCACCGCTGGAGGTCAGAGGTCACCGAGTCTTCGGAAGCATCCTGTGTGGTGATGTTAGAGGGCAATGTTATGCTCCCCGACGGGACAACACCGCGCACACACGCACACACACACACACACACACACTGAAAGCTGACTGGTTGGTCAGTCTGCTTGGGGGAACTAATTGTTTTTAGATGAGGCAACTTGAGGAGAGGCTCCGGAAGGGAGGACATGAGCGAAGGACTGAGGGAGAAGAGGAGGAAAGCAGAAGGCTATAAATTAACGATGTGCCGGATATTCGGTTTCCACATGGGCTTCGGTGAGAAAACTGCAGACACTTTATCTCTTTTTTCTGTCTCTGGGTGCCCCTCAACATGGCCACACACACACACACACACATTCACACACACACACACACACACACACACACACACACACACACACACACACACACACACACACTCACACTCACATTCACACTTCAGCCCAAAATGTATTGTGATGCATTTTCTAAAGTGTCCAGTTGTCCATCTAGTGAAATTTCAATGATACCCACCTCTAAGAGCCACTCTGCAAAACAAACCACTCAATAAGCTGGAGGTAATGGAGACTGCAGGTCAGGCTTTACAGCAATATCATTACCATACACACTCTCACACACACGCACACACAGTCCCATTGTCTGGGCAGTACTTATTAGTGCCCATGCTAACAGAGTTTGTCCATAAGTGACCTTAATTAAGTGGCTAGCACCATTAGCTGCTGAGCTAAGAGGCTAAGAGCTATCCATCTGCATGTGAATGTGTGTGTTTTTATGATAATGGCTTTGTTGAGGTGTGTACCAGAATACTAACGACGGGCTGCGCGCAACCCAAAATGGATAAATAGGCAGCTGAAGTTGAGCGCTGAAGAGGGGATGGTTTAGATAAGTTACTCATTGTGCAAAGACAAAAACAGGGAGCAATGCCGAGGGCTGCTTTAAATGCAGGTTAGCCCCATTTACAAGCACAAATGCACTCGCACACAGGCGCACACACAGCACTCAGCATGTTTAAGCGCCTTTCGGTTTGCCCTATCATTTTTCATTAGTTATGAAAACAATCTAATCTCATCAGGTTTTCGGGGACAAAATAATTGAGTCATTGGAACATTGATAACAACAGAAAAAAAGAAAAGTTTTTGAAAGTTACTGTTTGTAATTTTTGTGACTGTGAAATCTGGTAGAATCATTTGTATGTGGTTTATTTCAGTTAACGTGATTTAGTGTAATTAACAACTGTTTTATAATTGTTCATAACCTGTCATTAAATGTTATTAATTTGAAGTTGACGTTGCGACTTTATCTTGATTTCCAGTCTTCTGCCGGCCTCATCATTGCTGTTGTTGTTGATGATGTTGCTGTAGCTAATGGATTCTCGCCCTGCTCGCTCATAAACCTGCTAAACTGGGGGTCATGGGGTCAAAGGTCGCCGCTCTTCCTTTGATGTGACCCTGACATCCTGGGAGGAAGAGGAAATGGAGGAGGAAGAGGATTCTTCATGGATTAGTGGTAAAACACCTCAAACGTGCACACACAAACACGTACGTTCGTATTTGTGGATGGACGTCTGAGACGTTCGCACACAGAGCTGGTCAGACTCTCAACATGTCTAAATAATCAATCACAACGCATAACAGCAAGAGTTATGACTCGCACACACACAGACACACACACACACACACACACACACACACACACACACACGGAGATACCCTGAAATTTAATTATGGACTCTGCGGACGTGTGAACTAAAATATTTGTTAAAGACTTTTAAAGAGCTAAACACCACATGATGACGATTTATTTTTTAATTACTGTGTCATTCACACCAAAAAACAAATTAATATAGATCCCATATAAGATGTAGAGCAAACACTTGCACTTACACAACACGACAATATGTCCAGAAACAAAGAAAACTTTGTCTCATAATTGTTACAGTCAGATTTTTCAAATCCGAATATCAACAAAAAGACGTATAGGTCGCAAATAAAAGGTATTCTGTATAATCAAAATGCACTTGAAGGATTAAAGTCAACATCAAGTCAACTGGCTTCAACATATTTAACACAACGAAATAAAACATTATCAGTACACTGATGCTTGATCTTGTCTGTAAACAACAATACGTTAACTTTAAGCAATTTATTCAAAAGGCCATCATAAGACTAGCGTTGCTAACAGCAGTGTCAGCCTGTAATTAGACACAGTGTTACTTTGAGTCAGATGCTAAATTTAGCATGCTAACATGCTGAATGACAACGTTAACATGTTGATGTGAAAAGATAAGTCACAAGAAACAACGTGTTAATTAGTAAGCTGTAGGGACGCTGGTCTATAGATCCCGTCACCTCTTTACAGATGAATGCTAGTTGTTCTCCTTTATTTCCAGTCTTTGTGCTAAGCTATGTTAGCTTCATTAGCTTATTTAGTTTTACAGGTGGAAGTGGTATAAATCCAACTCTCAGCAGAAAAAAAATTTCCAAAAAGTTTACCACTAATTAATATGCTAATGTTATGTTAAAAAACTCACTTAACATTTTATGAACATTTAACTGTTATAACTGTTTAGAAAATGTTCCGTTTGTGATGTTTCATGTTTTTGCATCAGTTTGCCACCTTAGTTTATCATGTTAGCATGCTACAATTGACTAATCAGCACTTAACATAGCTACAAAAATGACAATTGGTGGATAAGTTAACTACATTTTATATGAATAAGTTCCACTGGATAATTTATGTGAAGTAGTGAAGTGGCTACTAAAAGGCCTACTGCGCTAAATAATTGATTAACAGATAGAAATGTATATAAAAAATCAGTTTACAAACTTTTCAGTTTTAACATTCACAATAAAAAAGTCAAGAGTAGGCGTGAACTTTCTCTCAGCGGAGGAGAAGAGGAGCGAGTTGAAAAGGTGTGCAATGTGTTTTTGTCATCACGGCGCTCCTCTCTCAGCTGGAGCTTCTAAACACAGCAGCTCTGTTGCTTCAACTGCTTAAAACGAACGCCACGCAGCACTTCACACACGTTCTCGCCTCACCTCTCACCTTCTTCTTAAAACTAATTCAACATATTTAAATTCATTAGTGGAGCAAAACGGAGAAGGAAAAAAAAAAACTCCAAGTACTCTACATGTCACAGAAACAGACGTACACGGGTGCACACACACACACGCAAAAACCCTAAAAGACACGCACACACACACACATACACATTCTCACACGAATCCTAAAAGGCACACACACACACACACACACACACACTCTAAGTGGGGCAGATTACATTCTCCCCAGGACTTGACTTGCATTAAAGTTTAAATGTGTTCAATTTGGACGGTCCCAATATTAGAGTGGAGTATCATTACCCACCTTATTGGATGAGTCTGAGCAGAATAGATTTCTACTGATGAGATGAAGAGGCCTCAGGCACACACACACACACACACACACACACACACACACACACACACACACACACACACACACACACACACACACACGCACACATGCACGCACACACACACACGCACACACACACAAACCTCACTATCTATCTCTCTCACATGAACATCTGGACAGATGAGCTACATTGTCTTCTTTGTTGTGCTTTTTTTGGTCTTCTGTAGATTGGAGTGATTTTTTTTTTTTTAAATGTTCACATCGTGACTTTGACGTTACAAGAAAAAAAATGATTTATGCAATAATTCAAAATGATTAATAATTTGATAACAGTCTGGAAAAGGACTGAACGTTAAAACACATACACACATTTTAATAGCTACAGTAATATTCGATTTAACATAGCAGTTATATGAATATTGTTGTTGATTTTGACACTCTTTAACTGGTTTAATGTTACATTTTTTGATTTTTTTTCACCATTTGAGTACACTTTGTGTAAGAACAAATGTCCAAGCCTCATGGACATCAACACAGTCTAATCCAGCACGGCTGCAAACCAGCAAGAAAGTCCAGAAAACTCATTAAAATGTCCTCCCCGTCTTATCAATGATCAATTCAGTCAAAAACTCACACGTGTGAAGGAAGCATCCGTCCCTCCGATCCTCATCTTACCTCTACTACAACAATCCACATAGAAATGTATCGATTAGACAAATATAAATCACATTCACACCATGTTTTATGGACGTTAGCTCTTCATGTACTCAGCATATTTAAACTTAATCATCAGGTAAGTATCAAACATTTCCTCACTAGAAAGAAAAGCAAAACACTTGTGACAACAAATTATTATATTTAATATTAAGCAACGCCCTCTAGTGGCTGTAGTAAGTATGACAGCAGCAAAAGAGGAAGTCAGGTGAGGTAATACATAGAGAGAAGGTCTGCATAGAAAGGAGGTGCGGTGAATGCACAACTAGACCAACAAAGGTTGAATTAAGGGACAAAGGAAGTGTGTCTGCCATAAAGCAACCAAAGCAGGAGGAGGCACTGTTTTGTAACCTCCCTGATGGGGGAACAAAGAAGGCAAAGAGGAAAGAAAACAAGGTAAAACGAGTTTTCTCCCCGGTTGATACGTGTAACAATACCTGCCTACCTATTAATACAACTGCATGTATCACTTTGCCTTTTCATGGTGCTAAGATGGGGTTTTTTTCCAGTTCACACTGGGTTAAAGTAGCTAAGCTGCTAGTGGTAGCGGTTTTGCAACAGTGGCACCAACAGTAATGCTACAGGGAAACACCCTGTATAGGATAGTTGAAAAGATGTCCGCATTAAGTTAGCGTACTTATTTGAACCCAAACCCTGATCATACCTTAAACCTAACAAAGTAGTTTCAGCGCCTAAATCCAACAGAACTGTGACCGTATCACAACGCCAACCACAGGACAACAAGTAGATCTCAAAAATGTACTTAATTGGAGACATTCAAGCAAAGAACAAGAAAAACATGTACTGAATGTACATAATTGACCTAAACAGGTACGGACACAAAATGATCCAGATACAGAACATCTAACCAGTTAATTTGTGTGTAAAGACGTTCTATGTTGTTTCTGTTGTCAGGAACTCAAAGCTCTATTCTCTTCTTTTGCTCTTCACAGCTGTGAACAATAGAAACGGCCCTCTCTCTCTCTCTCTTGTTTCACAAAATTGCCGCTGTGCCTCTCCAGATTCTGTCCTTTCACTTCAACAGGTTTGGTATTTGTGGGTTTAATGAGGTGAAGTGTTGCTCTGTGGTGTCAGTGTTTCTGTGTGCATGTTTCTGTGGTCGGCTTCTTACTTGTTGTTGCCGCGCCACTAATTAAAAAAGCAATTGTAGTTCATCTGAATGCCCAAAACTCTCGCTGTGATAATAAATTATTCACCAGAGCTTTAGTGCATGTGTTATTATACTTATGTCATTTTGGGGAGTGAGGATGTTTTTTTGAAAGTTACGGATATTCTGACGAGTCTTCTCTTAGTTTAGAGTTGTGTTTACTAATTGGGTTTCGGGCTGAGGTGAGGTTCTTCAGTGCAGGAATTAATTATGACAAAGTGCTGAGAACAAATAAAGAAAATCCAACAGACCAGAAAAACAATTCTCATTTGCTCTGTTTTTGCTTGTTTGTTTCAGTGAACAAAAGGCGGACTTGTACGATCTAGACACCGAAACGTGACCGACGACTGAGATCGTATCAGTTTATAATCTTCTGTTCTTCTCATTCTGAAACTGTTCACAACAACAAGGTGCCGTTTATCCAACAACACGACTCTGGTAGGTGTGAGAGTGGTGGCGATTTCACAGCTGCTCCGTTGGTCTTTAAAAGAGGAAAGTCATTTGCACCGAAAATCATTGGTGTTAACACAACAACGTAAAGCTCCCGTGTGACGAAACAAACACAGTCTGTTGAGATGGTCAACAGCTCGTCACTGAGGCACACAGCGCCGTAAAAAACAGGCTGTTTTGAGTGAACAGCACTGTAAACCTGAGTGCAAAGTCAATACAGTGAAGTGTAATATGCATGTTAAGTGGACATCTGTGTGTTCACACCATCCTGCAATCTCAGTGCTTCAACAGCTCAGATAGATACATTCAGGTCGAACCATTTAAAGGGATTTAACATTAATAAAAAAAACCATTGGTTATACAGTTGGAGTTGTAGGAAAAAGACTTGGTCTGAAAGAATCTGAGCAGCAAGGAGGCCTTTGTTGCAAGGACATTAAATCTTAAATCAGAAAATTCGAAACTACGTTGGCATGACGGATAAGAGGATAAAAAGGCAGGTGTATGAAGTCTTTTTTTAAGGAAACTCAAGAAGGCAAAATTCCCAATGCCAAGTTCTTGCTGACAAGTAGAAAAAGAAAGCATCCTGGAAACTTTATGACCTAGTTTGGGATGTGCATTATGCCGGACGTGAGGCTGCAGCAAGTGATTAACACAACACTGTTGTACACAGATAAATCAACCAGGTCACTGATCAGTGTCATAACATTTGAGCTAACCTCTCCATTAGCGTCTGTAACTCAACATATTTTCATTTTGAAAAGAGAATAACGCATTTTCTTGAAAAGAAACAACCACTGTTCGTCAATAGAAGTGATTTTCAACAACTTAACATGTTAAGATTTCCGAAGTCCACCTTGTGAAATAAATAAGAAAGAAAAAGAATTTAATGTTTTCAGTTTAATGCATTCAAGGTCAGATTTCCTCACCTCACACTTTTGCTGGCCAGGTGTAGTTTTTCATTATCACCATTTCATTTTAAAAGCCGAACCATTTTATGTCGCTGCATCCAAAACACGTTTGTCTCCTCATGTGTTTGATTGGCGTGGTGATATTCAGACTGAACTGATGCAGTTTAATTACAAAACAAATTAACATCTGTAAAACTTCTAAATCATTTTCACCAACCTTTTACTGTAACTGTAATCTCTGCTGTCTAAAAACTTTTACACCATCTTTCCTTCATGTTCTGCTGCAAATACATCGAAACTCACCACAGCTTCTCAACTCAGACTTTGCCTCCTTTGTGGAACTGTGTCGTTTACAAAGCGATGGGCTAGGGGGTTATGGGAAATAGAGTTTAAAGGCAGTTGAACTGATATATATATATATATATATATGTATATATATATATAAATATATATATATATATATATATATATATCTTTATAGATATATATATCTATCTATATATATTTGTATTTTTATTTAATTTTTTTTCACTGTCCTAAAAAAATGGAGTGAACAACACCACACACTGGTGAGAAGAACGAAGAGGCACCATGGGAGGCGGCTGGATTTTCAGTTATTTGCTCGACTACAAACGTCAGCATGAGTTTAAATGAGGTTTTGCCGCTTCTGATGATTAATAAGCTATTAGCTAGCACCTGGTGAACAAACCACTGACTAATTAGCATTTTATGTGCAAGTAAGACACTGACGTTAGTGAGGCTGACCAGACTGCGATTTAAGACATTTAAAAATAATTGAAAAATATTTTAGACACAGAAGTTTGTGTTTTGCTCAACGTATAATACTCGTGTGTGAACATCATTGTGTGTAAACAAACCACCAGCAGCATCACAAAAACACTGGATTTGCTGTCGTAAGGCGTCTTTTTGTATTAAAATAACTGTCAGAGAGTTCAGAGCTGGAGCAGATGCTCATTTTTTATTTTGTGCATTTGGATCATGGATTGTGCCTTTTTACTAGAACTGGATACTAGAATTGGAGTATTTCATAATCTAATTACTTAAATTAGCCAAACAAACACAGCAAAATATTTGGCAACAATGATAACATTACGTGTTATTACTACAATGACGATAACAATAACAGTCAAATGAAGACTATATATATATATTTCACAGATGGACATTTGAGATTGTGTCTCAGACTTTTATTTTTCTGTGGTTGAATATATTGTCTGCAGGCCTGGAACATCACAGTGTCAGGAGCAGGACACAAACACATGCAGACACAGTGTGACAGATCAGGAGGGACGGGATAATACAGGGAGGACGTCTTCACCAGGACACAAAAATGAATCGTTCTCAGCCGTCCCTTCCGCTTTTTATCCACTTAGGACGGCAGTGAAGCCTCTCCACCCTCCTACCGCTGGTTTTGTCCTTCCCTCACCTCCACCGCTCCCTCCTCCACTCTCTCACACTCCACCTTTTAAAATAATATCCCTTCATTTGCTGTGTCTTCCTCCCTATACTCTCTTCTCCACCTCCTCCCCTCCACTATTATCTTTTGGTCACCTGGTCTTCTCCTCCTCCTCCTCCTCCTCCGTCTGCCTTCCTTCTTTCATTTGTTCTCCGCTCTTTCGTTCCCTCTCCTCACTTTGAGCGAAATAGATTTTCAATTACGTGCTGAGTGCCTGGAAGCTTCTATATTTCCCAACCTGACCCCAATACAGCCGAAGTGACACCCCACGCACCAGCAAAACACACACACACACACACACACACACACACACACACACACACACACACATCTGATACACTTCCGCCTCCACTTACAGCCTAATGGAGTGGAGGAGAGGCTGCAGAATGTCTTCAGTGTCCTGGACACACCCGGTTAACTACCTGACACATACACACACGCACACAAACACACACACACAAAGACACAACGCAGACGTGAAGTCCTTATTGACAAGATGAGATAAAGATACAGTGAAATAAGATTATTATTCTTCCTAAAGGACTTTCTGAGAGGGAAATGTCACAAAAGTGCAGCAGATAAGAAGTCTCTGAAAGTCCATGAAGCACTTCTGCAGCGGTGGAAAGTAACTGAGTACTTTACTTAAGTACTCTACTTTGACTTCACTTGAATGTTTTGAATGTAATGTCCTCATGTGACAGCTTATGTTAGACAAGATCAAATATTCCAGCTACAGAATCAAAATGCATCTTTGTTACTGCTCCAACAAGCTAAAATGATCACGTTTAATAATGTAACAACTAAAATCAAAATTATCTAAATATTTTTCAGGTAGTGCGCTGTGGTTGAGGCATTAGGTTGTTATTACTCATGCCTTAATGTAAAAGCAGGAGTAGCTGGTTAACGTGAAGCTAACTTTTAGTTAATCAAAAAAAACTCATTTTAAATTACAAACCAACTTAAACAGAGATTGTGTCTTTTCTATGACTAGGGGTCTGTCAATTGAAGATGCAATATACAGAATCAAGAGTATCAAGAGACACCAGGCAGCATATCGCCAGAGTAAGTGCTTACTGCAGCTGCTGTTAGCTAGTTAGCCCAGTTAGCTGTGCAGCTAGTGGATTGGACTGAGAGCTCAGGAACTCTGGGGAGCATAAATGTTTATACCGTGAGTGCACGAGCATCTGAGAGCACACAAAAATGTCCAGCGTCAGGCACGGGCCACAAGAATAAAGTCAGTTTGTATCAGTGAAAGTTAATTTTCTTTCTTTTATCATTTTATCTTGTAATGTTTGGAAACAGTTAAACTGTCCTTTTGCTCACATCACACATTGCAACTGATCACTTCCTTTGTTGCCCATCCTGTGCCAAACATCACAGCTCTGCCTGTAATGATCCTGTAATGTCTTAACCAAGACAACAGAGATCTGTTTTTGTTGTAAAATCTCTAAAATAAAAATCCCTCACACATCACAGTTTCTATGTCTTTCAATAAAGCCTCAGAGCTGCGACTTCTCTGTGTTTAGTGACACGACTGCTGTTAAGTGGTGACAAAACAGTGACAGCTGATATTTTTTTTCTGTTGTTAAAAAAAAAAAACTTGATTTAATCATCTTCAAACACCGTATTTATTAAAGCTAATTCTGAATGCGAGACAACACTTTAAATACAGCTGCTTTATAACGCCAGCTCAATTACCACACACACATGCACGCACACACATGCACACACACAGTCCAACTGATTTCATTAAGCAGTCTCTTAAACATGGCCTCTCCTGGGTGTTAGGGGCCGGTTTTCCGTATTAAACAGAAGTAGAGGTCAGAGGTCAACTGCCTAATGCCTTATCTCTGATGCACCATGGCCAACCTTATTACTGAAGGCTTAGAGAACAAATACACACACACACACACACACACACACACACACACACACACACACACACACACACACAGAGAAAGGCATGAATGCATATATTGTCCTCGCACACACAGCAAGCACTCCACATTAAGAGTGCCGCAGGTGAAACGATGGCCTCAGGGCATGTTCAGCGTGTGGAGCGGCACACGCCGGCCATGTACCGTCTCACACACGCTCACACACGCGCACGCACACACACACACACGCACGCACACACACACACACACAGAGAGAGACTGAATTTCCCCTCTGCTTCATGCTACCAGAGTTTCAGTGTAAAAGGAGGCAGGATCCATGGGTTAGCACATAAAAAGCTTCTGTTACAGGAGGTAAGAGTCTATTAAAACAGCTTGTTCCCTTTACAGATCTCTGACCTGACCTTTACAACAAAATGAGAAAAAAAACGAGAAGAATCAGTTGCAGAAGAAGACTTTTTCTATTTCAGCGTTTGTTTTTCAAACAATTCTCACGTGGGAGTCAGCAAAAAAAAAGTACAAAATTAACTGCGATAGTGAAATTTTTATTAGTAAAGGGAGTAAAAACCTCAGCAGCAACAGCAGATTTATCCTTAAATGCTTTCACAAAAAGTCCATTGATGAAAACGATTTCTGTAACGTTTTGATTGTCTTTCGAGATTTCTGAGCATAAATCAAAGGCAGGAGATCTATTGTGACGTTCATGCTTGTTGATTAACAACACTTTTATATGTAACATATTATTGTAAAATTGGAGAATCAAAAGAAACAAAACAACCTCTTTCAAATGAGATCACAAATGATGTTTTTAAATGATTCTCGTGTGGAGGATTAATCCACGGAGTCAGCATCGACCCGGGCTGCGCCGTTGTAAAAATGTGTGTGCGTGTAATTGTGTGTGTGTGGGTAGGCGTGGTGCTGCTTTGTTAAGGCCTGAATGAGTTGTTGATGGGTACAGCAGCTTGGGTCTCTCAGGGGATGAAGGAGGAGGAGGAGGAGGGGGGAGGATGGGTAAGTTGATAATTGCAGGGGAACTTGGACTCAGTCTGTCCATGTGCAACCCACCCAGCCTCCCCCTGCCCAAACACACACACACACACACACACACACGCCAGCCCTCCCTTTGAAGGGGTGGTCCCTTGATTAGGCCACTTAAACAGTGTCCCCCCTCTCTTTGTCTGTCTGGCTCTCAGTGCGTCTGTCACCCACAACTCTCCCTCTCCATGTCCAGCTCTCTGTCCACTTTCATTTTTTTTGTTGTTGTATAGTTTCTCTCTTTTTCACCTCCTATTTCCTCCTTTCCCTTCAGACTACTATATGTACGTGTGTGTGTGTGTGTTGGGGGGTTGGGGCTCCTCTCAGGTCTCAGCTGCCGTTGTGTGTGAGGGTGAATTACACGCTGTAGCGGAGTGTTGACAGGAGCAGCTGGACATCAGTGGGCCGTAGCGCACTGCTTTGTACGTGCGTGTGTGCGTGTCAGTCTGTGTGCACGTGTGTTTTGTGTGTGTGTGTGTGTGTGTGTGTGTGTGTGGACGTGGACCACTACCCAACACAGAGCTGACACCTTCTGGCCAGTGAGGGCAAAAACAGTCTGCAAACAGACGTCAAGTCTCGCTTTGTTGTCTTGGTTTGAATGTTTCCGGTTAAAATGTCACTAAGTTAAAGATCAACTTACTTTATTGATTTCCTCTTAAAAGGCACAGGTATAGTAGTCGAATGGATACGTGGGATATCACAATATAAATATATATAAATTGATATGATATACAAGTCTGTTAACTCATTATTAGGGATGTATATTACAGGTGTATTCATATAAGTGTGCTCTCATGTGATCATGACTGACAGATTTGGCCTGTTTCTCTCCTGCACAGACATTAAAACATATCAATAAATCTAGTGTAGCTGTTGTCTGTGTATATAAAGACTTTGCCATTTTAATTTTGAATGTTTAGAGGACTGTCTTAGCTGTCTAAGCTTTGAAAATTAGGAATTTTTACTTCTGTATATCAAAGGTAAGCTATTTGTTGTTGTTGACATAAGTGCTCCTGTTTCCACGTGTGAATCACATGTGGGAATTTTCAGTCACATGTACCCAAATCGAATCACACATTGTCGAATCACATGTGACAATATAACCTTTTCGTATGTTGAAATTTGAGTTTACATGTGAAAATTTGTGGAAAATAATGTGGAGTTCAAAAGCTAAGAAGCAGATTTAATGTGATTTCATGTTCCATGTTTTGTTTCCAAATGTGCAAATTCTGATCCAGATGTGAAAACCAGCCAATCACATGTAATTCACAGGGGACATTATTTTCTATTCCAATGTTACAATTTCAGTTCACATGTGATAATATGCAAAAAAGTAGAATTCACATGTTAAATATCTTTTCACGTCTTGAAACTTTGGTTCGCCTTTGAAAATAGCCAATGTGTGAAAATCACAATTTCACATGTTACTGACCGTCTTCAAAGGAGAATCAACACATTTTAAATAGTGAATTTCACATGTGAAAAGGCAAATTTTACTTTTTTTGTAATGGGATACTGTTAAACATGATTGCTGGAGAAAATTGTGCCAAACATGAAATGCAATCTACGTACAAACTATATAATAAGTCTGACCTGATGCCTGATGATGAAAAAAATAAAAATGTGATGAAATCACAAAAGAGGTTGTGATGAAAATAAAAGGAGCGAGGAGGAACAGAGGAGGTATGAAGTAATGAGTGTGGAGAAGCGTGCTGGTCTCTGGCTGGTCGTGAGGCCAGAGACAGAGTTTTGTCACTGCAATCTCACACTCTGCTTCTGTAATGACTCGCCTGGAGGCACAAATGATTTCCTCCACTGGTGTTGCTATTGCTGGAGTCACCGCAAATTCAAGAGAAAAGCTTTTTTCAGGGGGATGGGGGGTGGCATGGTGGCTTTTCACTTCACGTTCTGTTTGTCCAGCTGGTCTTGCCGTAGTCGTGGTCCAACTGCGGTCAATGTGCCACAGTTTTCCGTCCCTGAACCTTTCTTAAAAAAAACAACACCTCGTTCCACCTCTCTCCCTTTTCTTTCCTCCCACCTCGGCTCGGTTGGCTCGGCTCCCGCTCTTCCTCCCCTCCTCCTGCCCGGGGACGTGTCATAAAGACATCATCATCGCTGTTTGAGGGCAGAGGAAGAAAAGCAGGAGTGACATGATGATCTATCTGCCAGTCACTTCTCTGCGGATCTGGCTGGAGGTGAATCGACACAACAGACGCAGCTGTAGCGGAGGATGATGAAGCGAAAACCAAACAGTGACCTCACCTCTCAGTTGTTTATGCTTACTTACTTTGTACTAACATGATGTGATAAAAGACATTTTACCAAAGATTTAATACTTGTGCTCTGTTTTCTTCTGTCATCCAGAAGCTGTCTCATCACTTTCTTTTCTATTTGTTCACTTTTGCAGCCTTCAGGAGGCTTTTTCCTTCGTATTAGAGCTACACTGACACATCTGCCAGGTTGATATATTGGTCTACGTTATCGAAGCAGGTGGAAGTGTCTGAATCCTGCATTCTGGCTAATGGCACTGGTTTTAAGAAGGGGTCTAATTGTATGTAAGCTTATGAGAAAATTACCCTACTTCTCACTCGATTTATTACCTCAATAAACACTTTCCTCATGAGTTTGTGGCCCCAATCTCTAGTTTCAAGTATTCTTTAGCCTAGCCTGATGTTCATGTTGTACACTGCGGCGTCATTTAGAGAGACTGAGAACCAGAAGACACACCACATCAGAGTCGTGACGGGGGAAGTATAAAATGGCAATTGTCACAGAATTCATGGAGACTTGAGAGAGTTCCAGGAAGTTCTAAGTATGTGATTAAAATACATGAATTCAGAGAGACAGAGGTGCGATGTTTGGCAGTTCACATGATTAATTGACTGATTGATTTTCAGTACCGGGCTGGTCGAAGTTGCAGCTTACTATTTAGAAGCTCAACGATCCACCGTTGTTTAGAACAAAAATGGTCCACTGGACTTAACGAAATGACGCAACTTTCTCAACTCAAAGGCTCTGCACGGATATCCTCTCCAACTCCGCTCTCTCATCCAAATATCATTAATAAAAAACAAAGATGATGGCTGCCATAACGCCAAACTTCAAACTGGTGGACCAAAAACATCATGGTGGGTTTAAATCAGCTAGTATTATTTATTTTGTGGTGCATCCAGGTGTCAGTGGAAGTTTGCATCACTCCCTTCAGTCAGCAGGAATGTCAATCATGTCAATCATACATGTTAGTACATGTTAGTACAGAACGAGATCCAAAAACAAAGAGGAGCTGCTAATCCTGCAGAAAGCTCCATAGTGGATCTCTAAAGGATAGGGCTTCTAAATATTCTGCTGTATATTCCTCTTATCATCAACAAATCAGATGAAAAGACTAAAATAACAATAAAAAGGTTAAACTAAGAGTATGTACTTTATGTGGTAGGTGTGTTGTTTTGTTTAAATTGAGTTTATCCCATTTCTCTACACACTAGAGTGCAAAATGACTATGAATATTAACCCAAAACCGAAACTAGTCCTGAATAAACACTATTTACTCCTCTTTGCAAAAAAACTAAAAGTTTGATTAAATCTGCAGTGCCGAGCGGTTTTAGGAAATGATTGCTTCTTTTATAATTTAAACTATAAATCTGTGATTTCTAAAGATTTACATCCTCAGTAGGAATGAATTGCTGAGAATCACAGACAGTAAAGGGACGTTAGAAAGTATTTGAGAGGCTGAAATAAATAATAATAATAATAACACCAGCCTTATGACTTTAAATGGCCCAAATATTTCCACTCGCAGCCTCTGTTGTCGTTTGAACTCACCAAAAAACAATCCTTCATATTTAGGATGAGAATCACTCTGCTGAAAAATCACTGAAGCATGCTGTAAACACAATGTGTGCTGCCGCCGTCCACACATTTATTCTGGATATTTACTGTCTATAGCTCCAGCATATGATTTGGCAGGTGGGCAGGGGAGGGAGGGGAGAGAGAGAGAGAGAGACAGGGAGGGGGGAGGGGGGGTGAGGTGTGGGGGAGAGAAACAGAGAGAGGGAGGGAGAGCATATACATCACTTCATCCTTAATTAGCTGTCATCAGCTTCTCTCCTCAGAGGAACCAGAGACTAATAATTAATGATCAAACTCTAAAGTAGAGTCACTCTCATCCTCTGCCTCCCTCTCTCTCTTCCTCTATCACAGGAAGAAGAATTAACAAAGAAAAAAGATAACAGTTGATTTGGTTAGAGAGTAATGAAAAATGACTGGAGGAGAAGCGGCGTTGGTATCGCGGCGTTAAGCCAGCGAGGGATCTCGTAGATTAAATAAACGACTCGTGGAAAACCAACAGAAATGAGGTAAAAGGCATTTCTCCACCCTCGCCGCCTGCCCTCCAGATTATTATTGCTTGTTTGGTGTAAAAAGAGCCATGAGCGTCCTCTTTATTAGCCCAGCCAGCGACGCACGAGGCCAGGATTAATGAACCCGCTGCATCGTCTGCTGATGTGAGGAGGATTCATTTTTACACCACGAGGAACATGCCAGGGAAAGGCATAGCAATGTTTTAACAAAGCCTGTGCGCCTGTGTAGACAAGAGCAGCTAATTAGAGAGGAACACAGTGTAAGTGGGCATATGTGCACTGGGGGACCAGTCAGCCAACACACGACAGGAAAGCGCTGCGGGGGGACGCAGGCAGGCAGGCGACTGACCAGCTCCGGAGCCAACGCGGAGCCGCCATGGAGGCATGTTATGGTCTCAGCGCCCCAAGCCCCTGGCACGCTCTCCTGAAGCCCTGTTTGTAGTGGCAGGGAGGGGTGGAGGCTGCAGGCGCTACAGACCCCACCACAACCTGTCCTCTCTCCAAGACTGGACCCTCTCTGAGACGTGTGTGTGTGTGTGTGTGTGTGTGTGTGTGTGTGTGTGTGAGTGTACCCCTCGTCTTAAGCTGCTCTTAAGTGCTTTAATTGGATTATCCTTAATGAGTAAACAAACAACTACAGCGGCAAAATAATAAGCAAATGAATAAACGTGTCAGGAAGCACTTTGCTGTCTTCCCTTCAGTTTTTTCTCGCTATCAGCTCTCGCCGTCCTGCCCCCTTTTTTTTTTTTTAACTCGACACTCCGCTCATTTAGTTCCTCTCATGTGTAATTATCCCGATTAAGAATGATTCAAAAAACAGTGGTGCTGGAGAGGCGTGTGTGTCACACTCGAATGAGACAGGCCTTCTTAAGTGGCTGCTTTGAAGTCCACGACGGGCCTGTGATTAGTCCTGTGATATATGACAGGAGAAAAGAAAAGGAGGCGAGGAAGCGACGGAGAGCGGCGGGCGAGCTTCGGGGGGAGACGGAGAGCAAAAATAAACAAATGGAGAGTTTTGAAATGACATCTGTGAATATTATTAGAACATTAATCTGCACTGATGACACAGATGCTTAAGCCATCTCCTTCTGTTATTGCAGGGGAAAAGAGGAGAGGAGAGGAGGAAAAAAAATCGAGAAGGAGAGGAGAGGAACATAAAGGGGAGGAAATGAGATAAAGGAAAAGAGCAGAAAAGGAGGAGATGAGAGGAGGACTCCGGGTTGGAAGAGGAGAGGACACAAATGTAGGGAGGAAGGAGAGAAGAAGATAAGGGATTAGAGGAAATGGTGTCAGCAAATGAGCAGATGAGAGGAGGACTAGGAAAAACGAGGAGAGGAGGTAAGGAGACAAACAGAGGAGGCACAGCAAAGGAGAGGAAGGAGACAGAAGACAAGTGGTAAGGTAGAGGATGAGAGAGGAGAAAATGAAAAAGAAGAAGAGACAAAAAATGGGGTGAAGAGGAGATGAGAGGAGGAGAGAGGACAAAAATGTAAAGGAGGAAGGATGCAGAGGAGAGGAGGAATGGGGGAATAACAGAGGGGAAAATGGTGTGAGCAAATGAGGAGACGAGAGGAGGACTAGGAAAAAGAGAGAAGGAGACGAAGATGAGGGTAAAGAGGTCATAAGAGGAGAAAGAAGGGGGGGTGGGCAAAAATAACAAAATGGAAGAAGAGGAAGGAGGAAAGTGGAACATAGAGGAGAGGAAAGTGTGCGAGCAAAGGAACTAGAGAAATAAGGGGAGCAAATGAGGCAAGGAGACAAGTGGAGGAAGCAAGGCAAAACAGGAAAGGAAAGAAAATGAGGAGAGGAGAGGAGAGGAGAGGAGAGGAGAGGAGAGGAGAGGAGAGGCTGAAGCACTTTACTCTTTTAGCTTCAATTTATGGTGCTATAAAAAGGGCCATTTCCTAAAAAATCTATACAGAAAAATCTCCGCCAAATCATTTCATCACTCTCTCTGCCCTAATTGCAGCCATATGTAATTTTAAAGGCTATTCTACCTTCTAATGGTTCCCAGAGGAACAAGGGGTTAATTGCTGCAGCTGGTGATGTAGCTCCTCGGTACTAAGGAGGTGAGGTTTCTCTCTCTCTGTCGATCACTCCCTCTTTCTCCGTTTTCTCCCTCCGCTGGGAATAACTGTCTAACACAGTGTTAACGAGACAGGCTGAGACTTTTAAGGACACGTCGTGGTTTATTACAACTTCATCTCATAGTTTCGTTAACGATTTTTCCGTTGGCTGTAATAACACGCCGCTCACCGAGGTATTTGCTGAGTTGTGGGAATTTGCTAGAGATACATTTTGATCAGACAGATTTTTTTAAACAAAAAAAAAGATTGGAAAAGTAAACAAAGTCAAATTAAGTGAAATTAATACTGACACCATCAGCTGTAAACATCGATCCCAGCTTCCTGGTTTTAATTTACCGCCATTCTTCCAGCTGTGTGCGCAGTTTTCCACAGCTGGATTATCGCCTACGTTTTCGGTGAATCCACCTGATAATCAGACTGAGCCGACTATTTGTTTTTACTTAAAACAGCAACTAGCAGCGTTAGGATAACATTTTGTAATCAAGTGATGAAATTCCATTTGCTAATCCTATTTTTCCTCACTTCAATGTTGAAAGAGGGTAAGTGGATCGGTTCTGGGTCGGGTGTTTATTAGCACAGTGTTATTAAGGAACTAGTTTGTGTTTGTTCCAGTGTTACAGACTGACCCACAGTGCTACAGAGGAGTCGAGTTGGCTTGTTTGTTTTTGAGTTTAAGCTCTTGCTGCTCCGGTTAAGTGTTCAGTAAATCTTCTGTTATAATAAAGGCCAAGTTCGGCAGTAGCAGATTATTATCCAGTCATTATTTCATACCTGTCATCTCTCTTAATTTTTACGAGACTCTCCCTATATTTCACCCTTACCTCCTGTTGTGTTCCCAATTGGTAATCTCTCAATTTCATAGTGATACAAATCAGCTGAGTGTTTCTCAGTTTCTGTCTGAGATGTGTGTATTCAGAGGAACAAGCTCACACACGTTAATGACGCTACTAATGTGCGTCTCATCACTGCGATCGCTCAGTTTTCGGCTGAAAATGGATGAAACAGGCCCAGAGAAGAAATACTCTTCTAAATGTCACATCACTTCTTCCTGATCATCTTCAGCTCTGCACCATTTTATCCCTCCCCTTCCTCTTTTCGAAGGACTACCTGGAAATGACAGCTCCTCAACACAGGCACACTTTTGCCGGCCTGGCTCTATTCAGTTCGACTCGGCTCAGCAGGGATTTGCTTTTTCACCACAACTCGGCTACCTGCTTGAAGGTGTGTCTTAAACCAATGACTCTCTTGTCCCAATCTTGTGCTATCTAAGAGAATTACCACAAACAAAGTGGCTCCACTAATTCAGTTACAAACACTTTAATTTCCGATAACTCCCAAAGCTCCCTTATTAAGTCACTTAAAAGCTTTTATCTTGAAGCAGTATTACAGGAAACGTGTTTTCACCAGTAGTTACTAAACATGACTCCTGAAACAGTTGATGATGAAATGTGATGAAACAGTAAAACACATCATGTGTTTGAAAGTACAATAGACTAAAGAGATTCAGATAGGAGGTACAAAAGTACTGCTTGCTGAGCTTTTAAGAAAGTCTTCGTCTGTGTCAAGTGTCGATTCGCAAATCTGCACGGCTTGTTTTGACTCGGCACCAGTGGGAAAACGCCATTTCTCACAATGCTTCCACCTCGAGATATTTTCAGGGATGCAAATTTTAGATATGGACTTTTGACTTTGATCTGTGGTGTAGGATTATATGGAGGCATTGAGCTTTGAGGGTAGACCACAACCCAGAAAGTCTCCCTTTTTTTTCAAAGCTTGATTACCTGGTAACATTCGTGAACTGACTAGCTAGAGTTGCTACTAGCTAAGGAGCTGGGTAAAGAAACACAAAACTGTGTGGTGTATTGTAGGTGGAGGAGGGCAGAGGGCTGGTATGTACGGTATATAGTGAGTGACTAATCGGCGAGAGACCAAAAACAAATCAGGGATCTGGGCGTTGATTCAGAGGTCAGGAACCGAGCTAATCACCTTCAGTTTAACTGCAAAGAAAGTGGTATTGATCATCTGCCTACACTGTTGGCTTGTTCACAACCTGAACCATCTGGCTCTTGTGTCTTCCCTTGTCCGACTTTTTTGTAGCTTTTTTCACATGTTTTTAGATCTTAGTGAGTATCATGTCGTTAGAGCTGATATGAAAAGTAAAATGAACTCCCAAACTGATCGGTGATTTGACAACATGCAGCAGACTTCACATCTTACACCAAATACAAATAATATCAGTCAGTGAGTTTAACAAATGGTGATCCGAGTTTGGCTGGATTGATCCAGACAGGTGGGAACTACAGAGGGGGGGTGGTGAAGACGTAGGAAGCAGGAATAGAGCGAACAGGAGGGGGAGGGAAGGCTTGTGAGGTTTGTGAAGGTCAGTGAAAGTCACGCAGCCGAGCCGAGGACGAGACGAGCCGAGGAAGGAGAAGCGTTTCAAGGTGCTGGTCCGGCGTGCTACGAGTCCGCCATTCCTGCGACTGATTACAAGACAAACAGAGACAGATGAAGCAGAGGGGGAGCGGTGGCGAGGAGAGACAGCGGTGAAAATAGAGAGGGATTACGTGGAGAGACGGAGGGAGAACAAAGAGCAGGAAGTACAATGTCAGAGAGAAGGGAGAGCGAGACCAAGGGTTGAACCCGACTCAACTGTGAGGGGCACCTGTTCACGGTTGGACCACCTCCTCCCGCCAGCCTTAATCAAATTTACCACAGAGACAGACTGTGACGACGCCCCCCTCTAACAAGAAACCCACTGCGTGTTACATCCAAATAATCCCTACCTCTAGCCAGCCTCACACTGCGTGCCACTTCCAAAGGTGTCCCACCTCTAACTACACACCCACGCCAACATGCACCGAAATAATCTTCTCTCCGAATTTTAATTAACTGGCCAATATTCTCAGGTGTTCTTACCTGGGGAGATTTGAACTGTGTGAACAGGTGGGTATGCATATTTCTTTCATACCTGCAACAGATGAAGCTTTTGCAGTAAATTTCAATTTATTTTTCGTGTATTGGCAGTATGTGTAGCAGGTAATAATGTCCATGCTGAAGTCTATGTTTTCTATCACTTTAGTTTTAAATGTTTGCCCTGTTCGGCCTACAAAAGTTTTCAATTCACCCCGAGAATGCATGTCAGGGTATGACGGTATAGCATTTGCTTAATTCTAGATAACACACATTTTAACAAAGCTGTCTGTACTTGCAGTTGTAGCTTTTATGCTCTGGCTGATCAGATAAGTGACTACTATGAATTTGCCCACCAAGCTGTCGTGTTGGAACCGGGTCCTGTGTGAATCCACCGCTGACAAACTGATATTGAAGAAGTGAGAATAAAGAGTTAAGGTTTACAAACTACAGTCCTTTCATAAATATATGTTTTAAAGTCAAATGAACACGTCACATGAAAGCAGCTGATTCACATCAATTCGTTGGCATTGGAAAGAAACTGTACTTTTGAATTCTTATGTACCGCTCGAGTGAACATGTAACTGAACAACTTCCCCTTGTATTGGAGTAATATCTGACCAGGAGTAACTTCACTCTGACTCAGGTAATGAATGGAGTTGCGCACCTTGTTCACTACTGGCCTCACCTCTCAAATGGCTGCAATAAAACACCAAAGCATCCGCTTTCTGTTTTGCGTCACCGACAATTATCTGCATCTCTGCGTTCACTGTTACTCTTCATTCCTCTTCCTCATTACCTACAGAACAGTTTGACTCTACTCACCGCAGCTAACAACATTTATTAATAGTATTTTTCTTGTACATATGATTAAATCCATCATCTCTCTCCCCCCTCGTCTCCTCGACTATCTCTGCTTCTCATTCAATCTGTCGCTGCCTCTCCTCCCACTCTCTCTTATAAGAGAGAGAGAGGTGTCAGTTTCAGTGAAACAACTTAATTCTGATGTCAATGAATTAATTAGATGTGTTAATGAGCTAGCGACAGCTAACCCAAATTAAATTAATACCGTAATGGCCTCAGACAGCGAGAATTAGCTCCCATTTCAGTAAACGCTTTCTGGAGTGTACACAGCCGCCAAGGATAGACACACACACATACACACGCTCACACTCAGACACGCACACGCACACACTCATACACACACACACACACACAGCTCAAACAACATCCATCCCCCCGAGCAGATCATCATCCAGATGTAATTAACTGACTAATTACAGGAGCTCTCACTCGCTCACCCTCCCCTCGCTGTATCTCTCTTCTCTTTCTAACACTTTGACTGTCTGCCTTCTCTGTCGACTCTGTGATTTGACCCTGCTGACACACAAGTTTATCATATTTCCTTACAGTTCAGTTACCTCTCCTCGTGTTTGTTTTGGTCTGCTCATCCGTCACCTACATATAGCTCCAGAGCAGCATTAAGTGGTTGTTTAACGCCAAGTTGTCAGTGTGTTCTTCCTTCCTCTTGCTCCTCCTGTCATCATCACACTTAAAGTCTCATTACACCCAACAGGCCTGACTTAAAGGCTGTTTAGTCTGCCATTAGCTCTAATAGTGACTCCTCCACAGTTGCCACGCTCCAGCAGACCTGCTGATAGGAAGCAGTGCCACCAGACTACTAATCTGATCTCAGAGGCACAAAATGGCTGCTGTCTGTGCGAGGTCAGCCAGCCGAGGAGTGAAATGGTGTCATGAGCTGGTGGATTTAAGGTTTTTGATGTCATTGGAACTTTCTCTTCCATTCTGCTTGTTTCTTTATTACTTTGTTTTGCCGCCATTCTTTAAATGGAAACAAAACAAGAAGTTTAGAAATTGTGACAAGCCGTTTTCCAAATCCAGTTGCCAGCGTACAAGTTGGCAATGTAAATTTTTGCAAATCACAGATATATTGGATTTTTACAGTTTTCTATGGCAGAAAACAGTGCAGGTATTATTTGGTTCATGTTTTGGCTTACTTGGTTCTGTCACCCTGAACAGGGCTGGAAAATGTCCCACCGTCTCATCAGATATGTCCACTTTTGATGTCGCAAACACAGCTGGAGAATGTCCAGATGTTGCATCCAAAATATCCAGTGGTTTCACCTATACAAATTTTGAAACTCCATGTTTAACAGTGGCCTGTCGCTTGGCAGCCAAATCACCTGGCCACCATCCCCTCTATCTACTGACTCAGCTCACACAGGCTACGTCACTCTGAACGTGATATGACACCGTGTAGAAATGTCCAAACGATACACATGAAACATCTCAAGTTATTTGTAGTTTGTAGAACTGGTGGTTTTACAGAAGGTAAGCGGTCAAAGTTTTAAAAACTGAAGAGGTTTTAATGGGGAATTAAACATCTAAAGTCTAAACACAGAAAGTTATGCTGGAGAAGAACTGATCCTTCTTAATTAGATCTTATAAAAAGTTGTCCCTATTGGTTATCACATGATAAAAACACTTTTAACACACATAAGTAAACTGCCACATGAGCAGCATTGTTCACATATTTGCCTGCACACTTTGCATGCACATGATGGATTAAAAAGTGTGTTTGCTGCTGGCAGAACAGAGCTGAATCACATCTTGCTGATGGGAGAATATCTTACTCGTAGAAAAACATTGGTTCCGGATTAGGGACGCCCATCATACACTACTGGTGTGTGTTGCCTTTTAATGTTGAGATCATGGCAGAAAGTGTTACTGTCATAGATTTCTTCCCCTTCACGGAGGATTACCTCACTTTGCATCCTGATATACTTCTGCCATCGTACATTGGCTTAATTACATCTTATATGGATGGTGTCACACGTGAAGGTGTAGTTAAAAGCAGATAGCCTGTGTCAGATGTTTCCAATGGATTGTTTCTGATCTGTAAAGCATCAATAAATTACAGTTTAGCCACTAATGACATTGTTGCCTCGAACTTCCAAAGCCCTAATGAAGTATGCCTGGTCAGAATGAGGTGCAGAAGTGGCACTGGTGATTTCTTTATTCTATAAACAGAAATTAGATGATGGTAGTGAATCAACCCACTCACTGATCCTTTCAGCCCCGATGCCAGAGAAAAAAGTTGTTTTTGCAAACCACAGATACGTTTGAAATGTGTGCATATCACACAAATCACATCCGCATTTCTACACTTCGTGTCACATCAGGTTCACATTACATGGATATGAGCCGACTTTCACGTCAGGAGGTGGAGAGCATGCTTCACAGCAAGGTGACATGGCTGCCAAGCAAAGAGGCCGCTGCTCGGTGGGTTACAACATCTGTCATCCTTAAACCACTTGATATTTTTGACAATGCGTTGGTATATTCCCAGCGATGATTGTGGCAACCAAGGACACATTTCGAGTCGTGTTTTGTGGTGAAAAGCCATATATTTTGACGAGACATTGGGGCATTTTCCAGCCCTTTTTGTGGCCATACAGCTGGATATTTTTGGATGGATGTCAGTCAGCACATTTTCCGCTGGGACATGATCTTTTCCTGACCCTACCCAGGTGGTGTTTGTGCCTAAACCTAACCACACCATAATCAAAGCATGTCAGCAGCAGCAACATTAAAACTGAACAGTAAACTTTAAGAACATAAAGAAATGTGACGTTTGCAGAAACACTGCCAACATTTATTCTGCCTACTGGGCTTATTGTTTCCCCTCTTCACTACCAGTATCTCTTCTTCCCTTTTATGTCTCACCTGGTTGTGCTGTGAACTGGCTGTGAACGACACAATTTGAGCAGGTTATAATACACTCAGAGACCTCATGCCGGTGTGTTACAGCTCCATGTATGTACCAGTACAGTGCGTGTGTATATGTGTGTGTACAGTGGGCCTGTCTGCGTTAGCATGAGCGTTTTCCTGGGGTGAGACTCTGCAGGGAGCGAGCTTCTCTCACAAACACCATCTGTCAACAACAGGCTCACCTGCTAGCAAACATTTAGCTCAGGAACCATCTCGCCTGCTCGCTCTTTCTGTCTCTCTCACACACACACACACACACACACACACACACCAATACATTTCAGCAATGTCAAAGCAGAAGATAATGTAATTTCCCACTTAGACGACTTGACAATCTCACCTGCTTTGCAGTCGCTGCAATCTCTGAAGAATACACGTGGATATGTGTTTGTATGACTGTGTGTGTGTAGAAAGGATAGAGAGACAGAGGCATGGAGACATACTGAAGGGATTAAAAAAAAAAACAGAAAACAGAACATTTGACACCTTGTCTTAACATGAAAATTGTTGGGCTGCAGAGTAAAAAGCAATATGCAGAGTGGGGAATGAATGAGGGAGAGGGAAGGTGAGAAAGAGGCAGATGAAGACAGAAGGGGGAGACTATTACCTGAGGTGTCTGACTAAATTAACTTCTCATCATCACTAATTAGCCCCTTGTTCCTCTGTTCCCTCCAGGTGAGTGCTACCTATATTATTGTGTTTGTGCCAAAGGAGTGTGTGAATGTGTGTGTGCGCCTCATTGTTTGACTTGGGAATGCCAGAAAGACACTCCTTTTATTCTTTGTCCGTTTGTGTGTCTATATAATATAGACAATCAGCACAGAATCATTATTTAGAATTATGTGCAAGTCATCACTCTAAGCATGTTTATGCTGGAGTGAAAGCACTTTAAACTGTTTCATGGATTAAGTGGTGATTTTACCATATTTCAAGTATGAAAGCCTCTCAGTCTGTTAAGCTTGTCTTCATGTTTCATTTAATTAAAGCCAACTGTCTTGTGAATTAATCCAGTTTACTCTCAAGGCTTTGAAAATATTGAATGAGGTTTTCTTTTTTCCCTTCTTTTAAACTTAATTGATGTCTTGCTCCATATTGATAAAACACAGACAAGCTTGTTTCACTAAAATATGTAGACCTTTCTACATCTTTACTAGTTGTTATAAAAATACAAGTATCCTGTATCCTAAAGAAAGGTGAAACCAGATATCAGGAAAACTTTAATTTGCCCAAAATTCACTTTTTATTTAATTATACATAAAGCTGGTGTGTGGGTTTTAACGATACTAGTGGATTGCTCGTAGAAAGTATGTTTTCCCGTAGAAAAGTCGGAGGTTAAGTAGCTTTAGCAAAAAAGCGTGGTGGACATTATTTATCATAAGTCCGGTTTTACTTGGCCTATCCACACGATTTAAAAACTGGTATATAGTTTGACGGCCGCTCCAACACATATGACGGAACCGAGACTCAAGGAGGTTGCGTCTTGCTGCTACGTCATCTTAAATTGGTCACATTATTTGGAGGCACTGGCGCGTCCGTCGACTCAGGAGGTGGGGCGTGGAGGTGGGCTCTGCAGTGATTGGCTCTGGTGTGCACGTGGCTATGGTGGCTATGGTTGACAATGCTTGCTGAATTCCTAAATCATTTATGAAATAATTCATTAACGGTATCATTGTAATCCAAACAAATCCAACGTTGCATACCCTTAAACCACACAGCAGCCATGCTGAAAATGTCTTGCAAAGCTGAAGTGGGAGAAAAATTCTTTAATCCGTTTCCTTTATCCGTCCATACCAAAAGTTAATGGGGTCTATTCTGGGTTGAGACCCATCCTCCATCTAAGTTTGGTGAATATCTGTTCTGTAGTATTTGTGTAATCCTGTCGACAACCAACGTACACCGGCAAAAACAAAGATTGCTGTCTACAGTCGTATTATCAGCCCTGTGAGGCTGTAGCCTACTTATGATTGGTACAGGGGTGCTTTGAGCTAAATGCTAACAGTAGCTCCACTTCTCATTGTACCCGTAGTATTGGTAAATGTGCCGATTTGGGAGTTTGATAATATGGTCACTCTGCCATAATCCAAAGTACCGGATAAATTAAAATGATGGCACAAGATGAAAGCTAACTCAGCTGGATTCATCCTCTGGTGACCATGGATACATAGTAAATGTCATGGCAATCCATCCAATAGTAAATGAGATACTTCAATCTGCAACAAAGTGGAGGATTAACCGATTGACCGACATTTGAGTTAGTCAAAGAATAATGAAAATATGTATCAATAAGATAGAAATGCATAGGAAGATTTAAACGTGTATCGACCACATCCTTGTAGGAAACCCATCCAGCAATAAACCCCTTAATTAGCTTGCTACATCTCTCTGTAAAAAACGTTCAGTATTTCTCAAATTACCTTCAGTGTATTAGCGCGATGACAAAAGAGTATACCCACGCTATACATTCCTGCTTTCTTACCAGCACATTTTTTAGAATGTAGAGTAATCTGATTATTCAAATAGATGTTAATTAGAGCTGTTTCTTCAAAAGGCGCCATTATTCGGTTGAATAAAAAGCAAGTCATCTCTGAAGATTCCCCTAACGCCACAAAAGAACCTGCGTGGACATAAAAAGAACAGCTCTGTCGTTTTCTCTTCTTTTTTTTTTGTTACATTTTTATTTGCCCAAATTTGTCTTTTGTCTTCCCTCAGTGTTCCTCTGGTGGGACATAATTTGAGGTGGAACAATGGCGGCGGATGAATAACCTGATATAATACATATTCATGGTGTCTGAGAGGCAGTTGAGTTGATCCACTTGTTTGAGACACAAACAAAGGTAGCTTCCGCTCCTCTGTTATCCTCTCTGCTCCCAATCCCTCCTCCGTGCCTCCTTCAATAGTTTGCCTGTTCGTTCCTCCTTAATTATCTTTTAAAATCCCCCCTCTGTTTAAACCTTTGTCCTTTTCCCATGTGGAGCCTATAAACAGACAGCAGCAGCGTTCAGGGGGGAAATAAAAGGAGGAGGGAGAAAGAAGACAACATGTCTCAGGTTAATCTTCCTCCTGCTGAAGTGGAGGAAGAATCTGCAGCTGTATTACTCTGTCTTGATACTGTTGGTATTTCTGTTCGCTAACTTTTTTCCCAGTAACAATCTTAGCATAACTTATTTAACCCAATAAGGTCTTCTGGTCATGTAAAACCTGATACCGTGACTAGCAAAGCAAATACGCAAAGACTAGCCCGCTAAATTTAAAAAAAACAACGGACAAGAATAGCTTCAACAGTCTCATTGGTAGAACAATTGTAATTACAATGACATTGTCTGGTAATCCTTCTAAATAGGAGCCAGGAACTAAATCGGTTTGATGACGGTGGTGCTCAGCTTAGTTGCTTTTCACCGGTTTGTACGGTAATCCTCATTAACAAAACACTAATCCCCCCTCCGTGTTGCCATGTTCGGTCCCATCCTCCCCTCCCTGACATATTAAAACTTCACCAAACTTCTCGGCCCACTTTAAAAGAGGCACAACTCTAATCAAGCCAGTCGAATCAAAATCCTCTCTCCGTATGGTGCTCTCAGCCTTTTTGTGGTGGCACGAAGAGGATTCGTACGTTTCCGAACATTTGTTTACAACCGGCTCACAGATGTAAAAATCCTATCAGCTTCTCACACAAATGGTACTGCAAATGTTCATACATTCATGGTAAATTATGAATCATGGCTGTTACGCTCCTACGTTAAGTCTATGAAACATGAATATCCGTGTTCGACAAAGGATTGACGAAGCTCTCAACATGGAACTTGGCTCTGAGCAGGTTGACATAGTTGAGAAACAAGTTGAATTTAAGTCTACTGTACAGAAGTTTGGAGGCCAGTCAGTTTTTTCTATTGGTAAAAATGAATAGTGTGTGTCCAGGTTAGACGTAAATCATAAAAGTTCAATTTTATTGCAGTTGGATTGCAGATGGTTCCGGTGGCCCAGTAATCTGAAACCCAAATAGTCAGAAAACCAATTTGTAAAACATACTTGTGCAACTACCATCAGAAACTACTACTAAACTTTCAAGCCTTGGTGTTGATGGTTTTTGGCTTACAGAAGTGATTATCAGTAAAGTAGGGGAATAATTCTCTTGCATGGACCAGTAGCCCACCTTGTAAACAAGAATAAGCAAAGATACTGTGTTTACCAAGAAGAAGTCATAACTATCAATAGAAACAAACTATTTACTGTAAAACGTCTTTTTGAATGCACACAATGGGGAATTAGCCGAAATATTTTTAATTTTGAGGTACATTTTTCTATCTTTGCATTATGTTAATTATCTTGATTAAACATAAAGGCAACACTTCTTGAGAAACTTCTAAACTTCCTGCCTTTGTTCTGCCCACAACGCTCGATACGAATCTCCTCTAATATAATTCCAGGCTACACAAACTGCTTCTGACCCACCTACAGCTGGAGGCTCCTCACCCACAATCCTTTGCTCTCTAATTATTCAAATAACAGACAGGACCGAGAGCTGTGATTCGCCAGCCCTCTTCAATTAGTGTTGTGTTAATTAAAGAGCATCATCAGGTTCTCGTTAGTGATTAAACACCCGAGTGTGATTACTTAACTCAGCGGGACTCCTGACGAATCATCTGCCCCCTGATCCCTGCGATGAGTGTACGTGAGTGTGTGTGTCTGTGTGTGTGAGCGTGGCTGAACGTGTTTGTGTATGTGCATTTGAAATTTAGCAATGCTAAGGCGCTAGCAATGGGAACAGATTCTCCCACTCACGCTGCATATCAATGCTTCAATGAACACTGCATATGCAAAGCTGCGAGGACGTGTGTGTGCGTGTTTGTGTGTCCGATTAGAGGGGGATTTTTGTTCACTTGCTGATGAGGTGTCTGAAGTAAGTTAATTGCCTATCAAGAGAGCAAGCCAGCTCTGCCTCTTGCGTGTGCGTGTGTGTGTATGTGTGCACTTGTATTTGTGTATTTGTTGGAGGCTCTGCAAGCACGTCTATGTCACTTCACGAGCTAATTACCTATCAGAGGACTGCTCAGGTCCCTGTCCTTTGCCTGGATCAAGTCTGTGTTTAAGTGCGTGTGCAGGCATATATATGAGCCCATGTGTATAAATATGAACATATACTTAATCAGAGGTTTAGAGTAACAAAGTACATTTACTCAAATACGACACTCACATAACAACTTTTGTCTGAATTAAAAACTTTCTCTGAAGAAACCAAAATGAATTTCTCCTGCTTACAAATTTCTGTAGCCACAGATGATTTAACTCATGTCTCTGTACCATTGTGGCCCAAAAGCTATTGAAAAACATAAAGAAGACATAGAGTTTTGTACAGACATTATTCAACTCAACTTCATTTATATAGGACATTTCACACAGACACGCTGCCCAATATTTAACACCGTTAAATATGAATAGCACAGCAAACAAAGGAAAAACAAAAGCACATTAAACATAATTTTTGCAAGTGTTAAGAATTACAACAATAAAATTGAAGCTGCAAGCTGCAATGAACATGTTGGGCTGCAGCGCCATCGAAGTGCGGCTCATCTGTTACTTGCATGTAATGTTGTAGTGTATGATATAGTGTAACGAGCAGTAACTTTCATGTAAATCGGATGATGTTTCAAAATGGCGGCCACAATCAAAATGGCCGACTTCCTGTTGGACTGGGGGTCCGGGTTCGAACGTTTTTTGTGCGTCTGGTAATGACACATATGCATACCAAATTTCTTGAATTTATACACATGTACGATGCAGGGATTTACAGCAAGGGGCGCTAGAGAGAAAATTAATTATCACATTCTTTTGCCAGATGTGACATATGATCCAAGTTTGGTGATTTTCAGAATGAGTGCCGTTGAATTTGAAGTCGTCAATAAGTGTAATTTAAAGTCAGTTTGTTAAATCAGACATGAAAACAGGGAGTTTGTTTATTTAGTTTGTTAATTCAGAAAAATCAATTCCAAATTTTGAATATATACACTGTGTACAAATGGCCATAATGTTTTTGTAAAAAAACAAACAAACATGGTTATTGTTGCTATGGCAACAGAAAGAAGAATATCAAAGCAGAAAATCCTTAGTATCAACGCCCCAGTGATGTCATACATTTCAACAAATCTTGTTATTGTTGCTATGGCAACAGAAAGAAGAACATCAGAGCAGGTAATCCTCTACATCAAAGCCCCAGTGATGTCATAAAGTTTAGAATGTTGGGAAAAAGCTTTCAGCAGAGTTTCTGACTTTATATTTGCCAGTTCTGCTCAGACCTTCGCAATGGATGGTACACAGAGTGAGACATTACCAGACACGAGATCAAGAATGAGCAAGGAAGGAGAAGACTTCGAGGATAATAACATACAAAAACGAAGAAGTGGACGGGCTAGGGGTCGGATAAGAAAGAGACAAATGAACAGAGTAGACGGGAATAATCTGGAAATATCCACGAAGGCACAATCTTCAATTGCTTCGGTTTCCCCTCACCTAGACTTGCTCTGCGATGAACCTGAGGTGATGACTGAGGTGCAGACTTCTCACAGTGAGTCCCTTCATGACACATCGCAGGAGAATCGGAAACAGTTGAAGAATCTGAAGGCAGAGGAGCTCAAGGATCTGAAATCAGAGCTCCAAACGGTCTCAGACGCACACACAGTCCTTCACTTGAAAGAAGCAGCACTTGAGGCTCACACAAAAGCCAAACAGCTAGAGGCTGATCTTGTATTTGAGAGGGCTGAGGTTCAGAAGCTGTTGGAAAAACTGGCAGAGAAAGAGGCTAAGGAGCCTCTAGAAAGTACCCAGGCTTCCCATCAAGCCCAGCTTGAGGAGCACAGAGAGGAAACCAGGAAGCTCGCAGCTGCCCTTAAAAAGACAGAGGATCTCCTAAAGTCTGAGCGCCGCTGCTGGCAGATGGACACAGACACCCTACTGGAGGTAAAGAAATCCAAAGTTCTCTTTGAGGATCACCTAGAGGAGCAGAACCACGAGAATAAAACCCTTGCGGCTGCTCTGATGAATGCTGAGCAGAAGTTTGAGAGTTGTCAGGTGAAGTGGCAGGAGGAAAAGTCATCCCTCACTCAGCATATGCGACAGGAAGCAAAGGAGGATTTGGAAAGATCTCAGGCTTCCAATCAAGCCCAGCTTGAGGAGCACAGAGAGGAAACCAGGAAGATCACAGCTGCACTGAAAAAGTCAGAAGATCTCCTGAAGACTGAGCGCCTCCGCTGGCGGCAGGATACAATCACGATGCTGGATAATCACAGTGAGGAAACCTGGCAGATCACTTTGGAGCTGAACAGCGTAAATGAACATCTGGAGGCTGAGCGCTACAATTGGCACAAGGAGAAAAACTCCATGCGAAGGGAGATGGAGGAATCTACCGCTTTCTATGAAGTTCAGCTGGATGAACAGAGATTCAAGAACAGAACCCTCGCAGCCACTCTGATGAATGTTGAGCAGAAGTTTGAGAGTTGTCAGGTGGAGTGGCAGGAGGAAAAGACATCCCTCATTCAGGAAATGCAACATGAAGCAAAAGAGGCTGTGGAAAGATCTCAGGCTTCCCATCAAGCCCAGCTTGATGAGCACAGAGAGGAAACCAGGAGGATAAGAGCAGCCCTGACAGAGGCAGAGGAACTCAATGTGACTGAGCGCCACAGGTGGCGGCAGGAAATGGTCACCATAGTGGAGGAACTCGGTGAGGAAACCGGTGAGATTCTATCTGACCTGAGCAGGACAAAGGAACTTCTGGAGGTTGAGTGCGACAACTGGGAGAAAGAGAACAAATCTCTGCTGAAGGAGATGGAGGAATCTAGAGCTCTCTATGAGGTTCAGCTGGATGAACAGAAATGCAAGAACAAAACCCTTGCGGCTGCTCTGATGAATGTTAAGCAGAAGTTTGAGAGTTTTCAGGTGGAGTGGCAGGAGGAAAAGACATCCCTCATTCAGCTAACAGAAGGCTTCAAGAAGACTGTGCAGGATATGCAACAGGAAGCAAAGGAGGCTGTGGAAAGATCTCAGGCTTCCCATCAAGCCGAGCTTGAGGAGCAGAGAAAGAAGACCAGGATGATCGCAGCTGACCTGAAAAAGGCAGAGGATCTCCTGCAGTCTGAGCGCCGCTGCTGGCAGATGGACACAGACACCATACTGGAGATAGAGAGATCTAGAGTTCTCTTTGAGGATCACCTGGAGGAGCAGAACCACGAGAACAAAACCCTTGCGGCTGCTCTGATGAATGCTGAGCAAAAGTTGGAGAGTTGTCAGTTGGAGTGGCAGGAGGAAAAGTCATCGCTCATTCAGCAGATGAGACAGGAAGCAAAGGAGGATTTGGAAAAACTTCAGGTCCACCATCAAGCCCAGCTTGAGGAGCACAGAGAGGAAACCAGGAAGATCGCAGCTGCCCTGAAAAAGGCAGAGGATCTCCTGGAGACTGAGCGCCTCGGCTGGCAGCAGGAGAAAATCTCCCTGCTGGAGATAGAGAAATCTAAAGCTCTTTTTGAGGATCAGCTGGAGAAGCAGAAGCACGAGAACAAAACCCTCGCGGATGCTCTGATGAAGGCTGAGCAGAAACTGCAGAGTCATCTGGTGGAGTGGCAGGAGGAAAAGACATCCCTCATTCAGACCACAGAGGGTCTCGAGAAGACGCTGCAGGAAAAAGAGCAGGAGTGGGAGGAGAAAGAAAGCTCCATGAAGTCCCAGCTGGAAGATCTCATGAGCAAGAAGACGAGAAAGAGGAATTGGTTCAGAAGGTTATTCTGTTTGGCCTAAGCCACACTCAGGAGCTGACTTAAACACACGCATTAGTTCTCCCTGAGCGACAATAGGTTTTCTCCGGGTGCAACGGTTAGCCTACCTTAATTGAAGAAGAAATTCTTTAATTATAAGAAAAAAGTTCAATTAGTTCAGGTGTGTGAAACTATCACTGTGTCACAAACATGCAAGAACAACTGCGCAGAGACCCAGCCGACCAAAGAGAGGATCTCTCTCTGAATTGCCTTTCCCAAGGTTTCTTCTCAAGTCCTTTCAAGGTTGTTCTGAGGTCGTCAGCTGGAGTGGCAGGAGGAAAAGTCATCCCTCATTCAGGCCACAGAGGGTCTCAAGAAGACGCTGCAGGAAAAGGAGCAGGAGCGGGAGGAGAAAGAAAGCTCCATGAAGACCCAGCTGGAAGATCTCATGAGCAAAGATGAGGACACAAGGAAGAAATAGTTCAGAAGGTTCTTCTAGTGGCCCGATCCATGCTCAGGAGCTGACGGGAGGCTGACTCAAAAACACGCATTTGTTCTGCCTGAGCGACAATAGGTTTTCTCCGGGTGCTACGGTTAGCCTACCTTAATTGAAGAAGAAATTTTTTAATTATAAGAAAAAAGTTCAATTAGTTCAGGTGTGTGAAACTATCACTGTGTCACAAACATGCAAGAACAAATGCGCAGAGACCGAGCCGACCAAGGAGGGGATCTCTCTCTGAATTGCCTTTCCCGAGGTTTCTTCTCAAGTCCTTTCAAGGTTGTTCTGAGTTCGTCAGCTGGACTGGCAGGAGGAAAAGTCATCCCTCATTCAGGCCACAGAGGGTCTCAAGAGGGGGCTGCAGGAAAAGGAGCAGGAGCGGGAGGAGAAAGAAAGCTCCATGAAGACCCAGCTGGAAGATCTCATGAGCAAAGAGAGGACACAAGGAAGAAATAGTTCAGAAGGTTCTTCTAGTGGCCCGATCCACGCTCAGGAGCTGACGGGAGGCTGACTCAAACACACGCATTTGTTCTGCCTGAGCGACAATAGGTTTTCTCCGGGTGTTACGGTTAGCCTACCTTAATTGAAGAAGAAATTCTTTAATTATAAGAAAAGGGTTCAATTAGTTCAGGTGTGTGAAACTATCACTGTGTCACAAACATGCAAGAACAAATGCACAGAGACCCAACCGACCAAGGAGGGGATACCTCTCTGAATTGCCTTTTTCCCGAGGTTTCTTCTCAAGTCCTTTCAAGGTTGTTCTGAGGTCGTCAGCTGGAGTGGCAGGAGGAAAAGTCATCCCTCAATCAGGCCACAGAGGGTCTCAAGAAGACGCTGCAGGAAAAGGAGCCGGAGCGGGAGGAGAAAGAAAGCTCCATGAAGACCCAGCTGGAAGATCTCATGAGCAAAGAGAGGACACAAGGAAGAAATAGCTCAGAAGGTTCTTCTAGTGGCCCGATACACGCTCAGGAGCTGACGGGAGGCTGACTCAAACACACGCATTTGTTCTGCCTGAGCGACAATAGGTTTTCTCCGGGTGCAACGGTTAGCCTACCTTAATTGAAGAAGAAATTCTTTAATTATAAGAAAAAAGTTCAATTAGTTCAGGTGTGTGAAACTATCACTGTGTCACAAACATGCATGAACAAATGCGCAGAGACCGAGCCGACCAAAGAGAGGATCTCTCTCCGAATTGCCTTTCCCGAGGTTTCTTCTCAAGTCCTTTCAAGGTTGTTCTGAGGTCGTTAGCCGGAGCGGCAGGAGGAAAAGTCATCCCTCATTCAGGCCACAGAGGGTCTCAAGAAGGGGCTGCAGGAAAAGGAGCAGGAGCGGGAGGAGAAAGAAAGCTCCATGAAGACCCAGCTGGAAGATCTCATAAGCAAAGAGAGGACACAAGGAAGAAATAGTTCAGAAGGTTCTTCTAGTGGCCCGATCCACGCTCAGGAGCTGACGGGAGGCTGACTCAAAAACACGCATTTGTTCTGCCTGAGCGACAATAGGTTTTCTCCGGGTGTTACGGTTAGCCTACCTTAATTGAAGAAGAAATTCTTTAATTATAAGAAAAAAGTTCAATTAGTTCAGGTGTGTGAAACTATCACTGTGTCACAAACATGCAAGAACAAATGCGCAGAGACCCAGCCGACCAAAGAGGGGATCTCTCTCTGAATTGACTTTTTCCCGAGGTTTCTTCTCAAGTCCTTTCAAGGTTGCTCTGTGGTCGTCAGCTGGAGTAGCGGGAGGAAAAGACAGGAGTCTCAAGAAGACGCTGCAGGAAAAGGAGCAGGAGTGGGAGGACGAATAAGACACAATTCTTTCTATTGTATTTTAGTGCTTCCTTTGTTTTATATGAATATTAATATGTAGAAATTGTGATTTTTTTCTCAATAGCTTCCTTGTCATGTGGCCCAGTGATTCCAAACCAGCATCAAATTGTGTTCCTACGTGTGCCAAATAAGACACACCTCTTTTTATTGTATTTTAGTGCTTCCATTATTTAATATGAATATTAATAGGCACTTGGACAACTACACATTAGATACTAAATGAAATGACTGTAAATTTAAGAAATTGTTTTGTGCTGCCTGTAAAGTGTTCGATAAATCAATAAATAAATATTTTTTGTGCTCCCATACATATCTTTGTGCTCCCAGATATTTTACTTTTGGAACACATGCACTTGTTGGGAAAAATGTCAGCGTAGAGCCCTGTAGTGGCCTGAGGCACACTGGAGCTGACGGGAGACTGACTCAAACACCCGCATTTGTTCTCCCTGAGCGACAATTGGCTTTCTCCAGGTGCTCCAGTTCCCTGTCTTCTCAGAGAGCTTGGGCTGGGTACTGGTTCCTAATCTTGATCTTATTTATATATTTGTAAATCAACCATTAAAGGGTCACCATCGGCGGGTCAAGAGGGTCACCATCCATGGAGAGAGGACTTACAAAGTGACCTGAGACCCGCTCAACGAACAACACAAAGGCTGTTTTAAGAGACACCTCAATCTGACCTAAAAGGAACCCCGGCTATAATGACTTGTAGGCCCTAATAAGCCACAATTGTTCTCTTGTACTAAAATATGTTGTTAGAAACACATAAAATATTGCCATTGATTAAAAAATCTATAATATTTAGTACATATTTTGACCACGTAGGACGCCATGTTTTCCACGCGCAACGCACTCTGGGTGCGATGACGTAAAATGGTTGCACTTGGTAGAATAGCTATTGACGCTAGTGTTTGTTTACGTGCGCACAGCTAAGTAAAATACCACATTGCGCTGCTTGTGGATAGGAATTTCCAGTCAAAAGGCAACAAGGGGAGTGATGTGAGCTTACACTGCTATCCTACTGACAAGAAGAGGAGAAAGGAGTGGGAAGATGTCTGTGGACGGACACAACTTCCCAAAGATCCACGGCTGTGTTCTCGACATTTTTCTCCTGATGAATTTGATCCGCAACTGCTGAAAGAGCTCACCGGAGCGGCTGGGTATAAATGAAGACTAAAACCAAATGCTTTTCCAACAATTTTCCCACTTAAGGAGCCTAAACGCCCTCGGGGAGCAAGTGAAATGCGCGTTTAAAAGCGCCATAGACAAGAGACGCTGGATGCTCTCCTGAGCAGACAACTCGCTCCTGCAGTTACCGCTTCTGTAACGTTAGGCGAACCATCGGACACGCCATTGGTCACAGAGGAAGGTGATAATTCACCTCTTCAGTCAGGTAAGCAATCAGTAAGTGTAACGTTACAGTGTCGTGGAGGCTGACGAGGGCAGCCCATAAGATGTCTCAGTTGAGGCAAACTGCATAAAAGTTTTCGTGTGCTGTAATGGACGGGATATCTGCAAAAATTATCAAAGTCGTGCGTTTCACTGTATATCCTCATTATCTATAAAGTACACAACAGCTCTGGATGCTAATGATCTCCAAAATTATTGATATTGGATAAGTTTGATCACACAATAGCTTACCGTGAACATCTGCGAGCTCTTGACAACAAACACGCTCCCTCTCGGTTACCATGGAGACGCAGTTGCCGCACATATACACCACAGGTTTTGTCCCACTCTCGCCTCATCCCATCTTTCTTGCTCTTCATTTTGATGCTCGTTTTGTGAAACATTGTCAGTGCTGTCCTCCTCATTAATGTTTCGCTCGGGTTCAAATTGAAAAGGCTGAACAGATGACATGAAATGTCGCGGAACAGTCACAACAGGGTCCCGAAGTCCGCCAGTGCAACCATTTGACGTCACAACTCAGAGTGCATTGCGACGTTAACAACAATGGCGACCTACGAGTTAAACTATTTTTACAAATTTTATAAAAACGAAGACATTGAGAAGGTTTTTTATATCACTTTATTATAACTGATACTAACATTCATCTTTTAAGAACTACAAGTCTTCATAGCCGGGGATCCTTTTAAGGCCCCCACACACCGCCCAGACTCAAACCAACGGCCAGCTGCCTTATCCAACCACTCTGTCGCCTCTCGTCTGACCCGTTTGGCAGAAAAGTTGCATTGAAACATCTCGCCTCAGCTACTGCCAACTCCACAGTAGCGTGTACATTCTGCGCTTGCGTGAGAATCTTTATCTTCTTTATCTATCTTTTTGTGCAGGACTTGGAAACCATGTGTTTGTTAAAATCATGCTATATAAATAAAGTGGTTTGGATTGGATTGGAGATGCACCAAGTCTCTTTAACATAGGTTGGCGCTAGTCTTGTGCCAGTAATCCAAAACATGAAAACAGAAACGGAGCGGAGTGCATAGAAAAACAAAGCGCACACCATAGAGTTCAGCGGCCCACACAGAATTCCGCCCCTCCCACACACCGTGCTGATTCACTAGCACACCGCCAATCAGAATGGTCATACAGCTAGCACACAACCAATCAGAGCATCCAATGGCTCAGACGGCCAACAGCCAACGTTCTCAGACTTCGCAAGTTGAATCGGAGCAGACGCACACACAAACACACACCCACTTACTCCCAGCATTAAGAATAGTTGGAATAAATACATGTATGTTTTTATTCACGAATAAAAGCCAATTGCTTGTTCTATTTAACAGGCCAGGCATTTTCGTTAGGTATTGTTTGGTATTGCTGTTTAATAATGCAAAATTATTTTTTATTAGATTACTCGATTAATCGATGGGATAATCGGTAGAATACTCGATTCTAAAAGTATTCGATAGCTGCAGCCCTAGTGTTCACATACTTGTCAAAGAATAAAAATAAATAAAAGTTAAGTTGCAAGCTGTGATTAACGGCCCTCACTCCACGCACATCGGGCTGCAGCGCCGTCGGAGTGCTCGCTCATCTGTTACTTGCATGTGCTGTTGTAGCGTATGATGTGGAAAAAACAAGCAGTAAATTTCATGTAATTCAGAAGATGTTTGTCTGACTTCCTGTGTCCAGTGGGTGGTGCTATGGATATGACACAGTATTGATGTATAGATGTATTCAGGGCGACACCACTCTACATGTGTGAGCAATTTGGTGTTGATGGGAAATTGTATGTTGAACGAGTTCAAGGTTTGAGGATGGTACTGGGTGAATGTGAAGTCTGTGGTGTAAAATCGGTGGGAGGAGTACGAGGCATGGAAATATTTCAAAATGGCGGCCAAAATCAAAATGGCCGACTTAATATTAATGTATATATTCCAAGTTTAGTGAGTTTCGGGCCTCCAAAACTGCGATCAATGTTGAGAAAAAAAAGAATAATCCTAGCAGATTGGTCAATGCTCAGGCTAGAGCTGTCCCAAACGATTATTTTTCAAATGATTAATCTTGCGATTATTTTTGCGATTAGTCTACTACTCTAATGATCAATTTAACATTACATGGCCAAACAAAGGTGTTTAGGAGGCCGGGTTCTCAATCACTACACATTATAAACGGTCCACGGGTTTAGATTGACGGGGGGGGACCTGGGAAACACACCGAAGTCATCATCATGACGTGTACCGAAACGCCTCTTTCAGAGCCGCAGCGCCAGCTTTCTGTGTGAATTCTGATACTTTAACACTTACGTAATCTTTATTAATAAAACCTCTGCTTCAGTACAATTTTGAATACAGTACTTGTCCTAGTAATAGTATTTGTTGTACTACTGAACTACTTTTACTTTTACCTGAGTAAACAGTCCTAACCTAATACCTCCTAATACCTCTGCCTTCGTGTGTGTGTGTGTGTGTGTGTGTGTGTGTTTCCAGCAGAGTAATTTACCTCCAGAGGAACGAGATGCTAATTAAGATGAATCCACCTCCAGCCGCTCCTGGCCCCGGCCCCACCTCTCTCTCACATTCATCAGTGTTATGCAAATGTTTGTGCGTGTGTGTGTGTAAAAATTACATCTCAGGCCACACAGATCACAGCTACCACCACCCCATCTGACTCATAGTAATATATAGCATTTAATAACATTGTGTACACACACACACTCACAGAGAGAGAGAGAGAGAGAGAGAGAGAGAGAGAGAGAGAGAGAGAGAGAAGGAATCAATATCCATGATTTAATAATGCAATGTACTGATCCAACTGCTTTCACAGGCCTTATTCCTGGCCACAAGAGCATCGCCACGACAACAGGCACCAGTATAACAGATCTACTGCAAGTGTGCTAATTGAATGCATGTATGTGTGTGTGTGTGTATGTGTGTGTGTTTGTGAGGACGTACAATAAAGGAACGGGCAGGACATTCTTCATCTCTGGAATGATGAAGTAGGATTTTATAAACTAAAAAGCACACACACACACACACACACATAAACTCACACACACACACTCGCAGATACCCTCAGCAGGTGAGCGTAGCTGAGTTGACACTTTGTCAGCACAGTGTAATTTGACATAATGAATGCAAGCATCGTTACTGCTGTTAATTGGCCAGACTAATTATACTCCGAGGACGTCATTAGAGGGAACCTGCCGCTCCAACTGTGTGTGTGCGTGTGTGAGTGTGTGTGTTTACCAGTCAGGTCGGGGCAGACGGTGGGAAAAGTGCAGGAGGCTGGAAGGGAGTTGAGGTGGGTTGAGCTCAGGACGGCAGCTCGGATGAGGAGGAGGAGTGCAGGTGGTCAGGGCTGATGGGGGGGAGGAGACAGGCGAAGGGGTGAGGAAGAGTCTAGTTTAAGCACTGTGGGAGGGGTGAGTTTAGAGTTTAGGAGGGCATGAAGGTTTGAGGAGCGACAGCAGGGTGAGGACAGGGGAGGTTTAAAAGTTTGCGCTGTCAGATCAGAACAGGAAAAGTTCTGTCTCCGGTTGCGAACACACTGCACAGCCAGTCTATTTAAAATTAATTACTTTTTGTTGTGGAGGTGTAGAAATTAAAGGTTGAGTGCGCACAAGCACTTATAAGTTATGATTACTTTGTTCCAGGGATGCATAACATTAAAATCTTTACCGCTAAACAATAATGTTCATGTGTGTTTTGACCCATAAAAAACAACCACTTCATTCATTGTAATATTCCTTTATGGTCGGTAACATTGATGTTTGGTGCAGATGCAAAATGTCTGGTTCATTACTGAAGCGCTGAACACTGTTTCCAAATGTGTGCACTCACTGAAGCGGATGAGCAAAAATTACTTAAAGCTACTACAAAGAAATACATTTTTTTGATGATGCAACCCCGTGGACGAAAGATTCAATGGTGGAACAAAGACAACTTTGATGCCACCAGACAACAGAGCAGCTTCTTCCCTCAGGTTGTGAGACTCCTCAATTCATCATCAGCACTCCACCATAATCATAGATTTAATCTTATGACTTATCCAACCCTGATGAGTAAAATTCCTACCTGGTAACAGGCATTAATCATGACTCTAAAAATAGCCAATCTTCTTACTGATGATCTTGTTTGCTAATATGAGTCACACAGAGGTCATTCAGAGGCTTTAGTATTAAATTAAGGTTGTTTCGCAACTGTTGAAAGTTCATTTAGAATCTTCAAATTTACAAAATCATTTAACATCTATCTTGCATATTAAGTAGAGCTAGTACAGCCTCCTCGTGTCAATTGTTTTCTTTTTAAATTGATCATATCTGAGATCAGGAAAAGCAACGTAAAGTGTTGGCCTCACTGCATGCAGTTAGCCATAAGGGTATCAGTTTGTACTGTCAGTCAGTCTGACAGGCCATCACAGTTTGTTGGTTAATAACAGAAGCAGCTTATCAAGAGTTCAGACTAGTCTCTCCTGTTGTTTCCCAACTGCTGGTAATATGAAAGTGGTTATAACAAAGTCGGGCTTTGCAACCCCGCCTGCATTTAAGCGTACTTACCACAATGTAGATCGGATGATTAGGGACAGTTTCTACGACTTATCGAAGTAATGCAGTGGAAACGCAGCTCATGTGTTACTTCTTTATGTGAGGAGAGATCGAGCAGAACCATAGCGCCCTCAATGGACCAGCTCCCACTGCTGTATGGAGAGGAGGAATGATTACAGCAACGTTTAATGTTTTCAATCCTTAAGGCCCCCACACACTGCCCAGACTCAAACCAACAGCCAACTGCCTTTAATCGACCACTCCGTTGCCTCTCGTCTGACCTGTTCGGCAGAAAAGTTGCATTGAAACATACCACCTCAACGGCTGCCAATTACACAGTAACGTGTACATTCTGCGCTTGCACAAGATCGGGTGGCACTAGTCTCGTGCCAGTAATCCAAAACATGAAAACAGGAAATGGCAGAATGGAGTGCTTAGAAAAACAAAGCGCACACCATAGTGTTCAGCAGTGCACACAGTATTCCGCCCCTCCACACACCGCACTGATTCGCTAGCACACAACCAATCAGAATATCCGATGGCTCAGACGGAGACCAGCCATCGTTCTCAGACTTCACATGTTGAATAGACTGTCCATGCGGTTCCAAAAGCTTCCAACGCAGCTGAACACACCGAACAGTTTTATTCCCGAACTCGTCCGAGTCTCCCCAAACGCTTTACAGGCCTATTCTGTCCTCTTAGAAGAAATTCCATTGTGAGTTGAGGAAAGAAAAATAAAGTTATTCCAATCAGCAGGACATGTGAAGTAATGAGTAATGGATGACGTTTCTTAAGGTGGACTCATTGCATTCCATATATATCATATTGTTTCTTTCAAATAAAACCCTCACTGCTAAAAGCTTGAATTCTATTTATGAATGAAACTCCACTGACCAAACAACAAGCGTCAGCAGAGGATTCACTTATTCGGCCATTACTGCCGAGCAGTTTGAGCAAATTCTGAGAAACAATCTCATCTCGCAGTCCGCAGACAGAGAGGGGAGGGGGGGTGAGTCTGCAACGGGTAAAGCATGTAATTTCCTAATTCTGATCTTGCAAGACAATCCGTCCTTATCAGTGTCTGATTCCCACATTGGAGGAAAAGTAGACGGAGAAGCTGCAGGCCATCACACACACACACACACACACACACACACACACACACACACACACACACACACACACACACTACACAGAAGACAGAGGCATGAAATTACATAAAGGAAAGGGATACAGATAGAAAGACTGAGAGACTAGTGAGAGAACAAACAGGCCTATCAAACGACCACAGACCCAGATAACAAGATAAGGCCTAATCAATCAATCCTTGCACACGGAGAGAGATTGCGCTAAGTGGCTCATGAGTCCTGCTGTAAATTAAATCTGCACACTCCTTCAAGTAAGACAGAAAGGAGAGAGTGAGAGTTGGAGAGAGAAAGAGAAAGAGAGAGGGGGGATAATAGAGGGTAATTTCATCAGCGTGGCCCGTGATGAAGCTTTTACACGGTGGTTTGAGAGGCCAAACTAAAAGGCTGGAGGTTTGGTGATATTGAATATGAGTGGTGTGTCATGATTCGATTTGTAAAACGATAGCCAGGAATTGGATTGTAGCGTCTAATGCGGATATCTGAAAGGGTGTCAGACCTTAAGGGTTCGGTGTGTGAGTGTGTGTGTGTGTGTGTGTGTCTTGAAATGTTCCTCCTGTGCAGGGGAAGCCTAACACTCTGTGATTCACTTTAATTCACTCACTCCAGCATCATCCATCCTAATCACAGCTGTGCGTCCTCTGTGTCTGTGTGTTGTTTTAGCTTACAGAGATTAACCATCAGCAGGCTGCTAAAACAAAAAAAATACTTGGGGGGGAATAAAGCAAAACAGCAGAACTAGAAAAAAAAGGGGATGGAAGCCAAAAAAAGAAATGAATGCAGATCTGCGTTTTGGTGAAACAGCGGTGCCAGTGTTCCTCTGAATGATGAATCACTTTCTTGGTTTTCTGTCCTCAGGCCACAGTGCCAAAGTGTGTGTTTCATTTGGCGGAGCCTCACATTTTGGTTAATGGAAAACTGTCTTCTGAAGGCAATAATTAAGACTATTCAAATGTTTACTCTAACATCTACTCTATTTGTGTGAGCCAGCTCTCAGTATTTATCCAGAGAAAATAGCGAGTCAGCGAAACACAGTACCAAACATTAGAGACTGATGGTCCTGATGATGGACACATTGAGCCCAAGTGTTAGTTGACTCTGTCTCGTCTTGTGCAGGTGACTCACACTGCAAGTGGAGACACTATTTTTAAAGTCAGCTCTGCAGGGTTTTAAAGCATCTCTACCAGCTCACTGTTTTGGTCTTACCACCGAGAACTTTACTGTTTTGCTTCAGTCTCACTGCTCGCAGGCAACTGCTTCAACAATAAAGCTCTGATAGACCCACTGAATGTGTGTTTTGCTGAAGCATGGAGACCATCATTGCTAAATGTACCATAATGATCATATTTGTACGATAATTTTGACCCCTGTACAATCTATAATCATCAATGCCAAAAACACCATCATGATAATTTAATCATTGTGTGACACCTCCATTGGTAGGTGGTTTAAATAGATGCCATCTTGTTTTCATTCACTTCCTGTCATGATCAGCAAAATATTGATCCATGGCCTCACTTCACCTCTTTCTAGCCAACCATGCTTGGTGTAGGCTATGACCATGAACGTCATTCACCAGCAGGGCTGTCGTTCTCCTCTCCTGAACTTTCTCAAGGTCTACTGGTTCAAGTCAAGCTACTTTAAATGCACCAGTAAGCCTAGTAAAAGTACACATTTATGCACATTTGTTCCGTGGTTATGACTCTCAGACAATCAGTCTCCACAAAAAATGATAATTTGAAGCCTCTGGTATGATAGTTTAACATTTCCCATCTGAAAAATGCTGGTGGATACCAAAACAGAACTGAGCTACAAGCCCTGTGGCCAGAAACATAACACCAACAATGCATCAGAATTAAGTTTATCACCAGTTTATCATCTGTTTACATGCAAGTCCTGCAAAAGTAAAAATTCCAAAATATAAAACAGAAATCCACCATAAGAATATGTAAAATATATCAAATAAAATTAGATTTAGTGTTTACATTAAAAAAGTAACTTGGAATGTGCAAAATAAGGACAAAACCTTATTTACCTTTTAATTATACAATATAGTTAATCAGTACTAACCTCTGATGTGTTTACGCAACTATATTTAGTACAACAGTACTTCTGGGAATCACTCCTGAGAAAATGCTCTGGCTTTTGTTGATGAAGGTTCTCAGTCCTACAGGTCGTGTTATATCGCAGGCCTTGTTTAAAAGCACAGAGTTTAAAGCCTGCAACTCCCGTTCAGTTATTTAGAACTAACGAAGCCTCTTGGATGAGAGGTAGAACGTCTTCAAGAACACTGTGAGTCCAGTTGCCTACGATACAGCACTACAGTTCTGTTTATTGTCCCCCCCAACAGTGACATAAAATATCTGCCCTTTCTCCAACAGTGAAAACAAGTCATGTCAAAGTCTTCCCTCTGCCCAACATGACCTCACAGACGCCCACACAACAGACACAAACACAGACAAACGCAGCATGAACGCATAAGGCATACGTACAACCAACAAATCTTAATTATAAAAAGGGAACAGTGACGCAAAGACCTCACACAAACACACACATTCACACACACACACACACCAATAAAGTTGTCTGAGTGTTGTTTGGCAGGGACGGCGGGCGGGAGATTCATGATTTTTAATATGCAGAGCAACTGAAAAGTGGAAAACCAGACACTCGCGCACACTTCACACACACACTCATACACCTACATCGCAGTGAGACATCAGTTTCAGAGCTCCACACAGTCGCATGAACTATATGAAGATGTTTTTCTCTTCGTATGGTGACAGACAGCAGCCGCTAACACACAACAGATCGCTCCCAGCAGAGAACACAGAGCCCTCACATCATTAACACCTCCTGCTGCGTACCGCTGGGCTTCAACCGTCTGGGGACGCCGAGCCAAGAGAGGGAAGGAACAAGAGACGAACACTTAGGACACGGACGAGAAGGTGCTATAAATGTGTGTACTGACGTCTCTGTATGTGCGTGTGTGTGTGTGTGTGTGTGTGTGTGTGTGTGTGCGCACGCTCTGTCTATCTCCCAAACGCCTCGACTCATCTGCTAATTAGTCAGGAGCAATTAAGTACGCTTAAACTAACCGCACACAGAGGCAGCCCCGAACACACATCCAGGTAAACAAATAATCACAAACACGGCGAATGACTCTTTAACTGTATCAGTTAATAAAAGCAAAAAAAATAAAGGAGTCATCAAACAGAAATGGAAGACGGGAATAATTGGCTGTGAGGAGAGGCAGACAGAGAGGAAGAAAAAAAGAGTAATAAGGAGTGAAGAAAAAAGGAGGAGAAAGAGATAATCATAAGTCCCAGTGGACAGATTGAAGCAGAATGGATTCTATCACATGCTATCTCTCATTTATATGCTAATTCACACTATTAACAGAGTGACAGAGAGAGAGCAAGAGAGAGTCTAATGAATACATACTGATTGCTGTTTGTTCATTCATTAGTTTGTGTTTTTTAAAGAAATATTGTAGAGAGCGACCAGCGAGCTGCTACCAGAGACAAACTGTGTCTCATATCGTCTTGAAGTCGGCCGAGGAACCAAAAAAGAAAAGTGGGAAAGTGGATGTTTGAAATGAAATGGAAAAAAATATGTGAAATAAAGCCAGAAAGGGAGATGTTATCGATGTAATTCAATTTGGATTAACGCTGCAAATCATCTCCTTTCATCCCTCCTCCCTCGCTCCCCTCCTTCACTTTTGTTCCTTTATGATACTGATAGCCACTTGAGTGCTTCTCTCATTTTCTGCTTTAAGCTTTTGCTTCTAGTCTCAATGCAGCTCAATTAACAATAAATATGAGCCCACATGTGCGTACATACACAGTGTCAGTGTACTTCACTGACCTTCAAATGTACATAAGATAAAAAAGCTGGTGCTGAGGTGCCACAGTGAACACACACAGGTACCAGGAGAGTTTCATTACTCACAGTCAAATTATTATTATGCTAATCTGAATTTTTTTGTATTTTTTTTTATTCATTCAAACAAAATTGTTTTGTGTCACTTTTGGATCTGCATAAGTTTATTTTATTTCAAATTTTAATTGGAGGATAAACCTCTTGAGGTGTGCCATCTCATTTTTCGAGGGGGTCCTCAGGCACACGACATAAAAGTTAATAAGTATTTAAACAGACCAAAAAGAAACAAAAAACTGACACTAAACAAAGAACATAACATCCACAAGTAGGTTCACATAAGGCTCAGCCACCATTCCTAACACCCACATCAGTTACCTGTTATGTTCCAGCCCTTTTAAACAGAGAAAAGCCGATTTACACAGTGAAGAGATGAGAATTCACAGACTTTATTTCACTCGTAAAAGAGCGTTTTTACCTCCAGAAGGACGGACAAAACTCAAATCTGCTCCCTTCTTTATAATATTAAAGGTCACGTGTAGGATTTGGTGACATCTAGTGGTGAGGTTGCAGATTGCAACCAACTGAACAACCTTCTTCTCACCCTCGTCTTTGGAGGCAGCTAAAAAAGTCCCTCTCCGGAGCCAGTGTTTGGTTTGTCCATTCTGGGCTACTGTAGGAACTTGGTGGAGCTACAAAGTGGACTCTGTAGAAGAGGGCCAACTCCCTCTGCAGATATAAAAGACTCATTCTAAGGTAACAATAATACAACAAGTTTTAGTTTGTGATTAAATACTAATGAAAACATAATTGTGAATATTACAT
>CAEMYA010000034.1:219617-249778 GCA_903131615.1 Diplodus sargus
TGTGTGTGTGTGTGTGTGTGTGTGTGTGTGTGTGTGTGTGTGTGTGTGTGTGTGTGTTTGTGCAAGCAGAGAGACCACACATGCAAAGGGTTTCCACGGGCGACATCCAGAGGTTCTTGAGGGGGTCCCCGGGGCCGTGATCACTTTTCCAGTGCTGTCATCACAAAGACGCACTTATACTCAAACAGCACTCTTTGTCAAAACACAGCGACGGGGCTCAAAAAATTCACAAAAACAAAACCAGTAAGCTCACTGTCAACCGTTTTGTTCCACTCTCTGTATGCATGGGTGCAGCGACGCATCATACGAACATCAAAAATCACTTTGCTATGGACTCCGCACACATCAACCCTCTCATCCGTCATGCAAATTCTGTCCTCGCTCTGAAATCTGTCATCACTTCTACACCTTATTTCTCACTGTTTTGCCTGAGCAGAACATATTGTGCTGCAAAGAATTCTTATCCGAGTACAGAATAAATATTTGCAAGTTGTGTTTTTTTTGTTTTTTTTAATAAAAGCAGCCGACAGAATAAGGTTACAGCGCTTTAAACTTCCTCATGTGGTTCATTTTATGACCTCTCACTGGGTTATAAGAACCTCGCGAAATCCATCAAAACAGACCGAGGGTGAGGAAGTCACACTCCGTCGTAATCATACAAAAACAACATTAGAGGGCATATTTCTACAGAAGCTGAGACTGGCAATTATATTTTTAATAACATTATCTCCAGATCATGAGTGAATTATTTATCTCAAGATAACAAAGCTTGTTTTCTCCGCAAAAATTGATTAATTTCTTGTTATCTTGAGAAAACAAAAGGCGGATTTTTCACGATAACGACTTGGTTTTTCTCAAGATCACATGGACAATTTGAAAAATGAGCGTCAGGCTCATTTAATCACACCTGATTTCTGCCAAGAAGATAACTATCATGACAATAACGTGCACGCCTTGATCTGACATTTTCAGCTTAAATCAGTTGCTGCAGTTGTCAAGGCGCCATCTATCCATGCTGGCATGGCGCTCCTGATCTGGGAGTTACAGTCATAGAAGTTATAAGAGGGAATAACTTTGTTTTCTTCTTATAACGGGTCTTTATCGCTCTCCTTCTTGTTGTGCAAGATAATTAAATAATTAACCTAAAAATCTAAAGACTCTCAGCTTCCGTACATTTCACATCCACAGATGTATAGAAAGAGATCATTAACTCAAGCAATATCTAGACTGTAATATTAAATATACCCCTTTCTGGGAAAATCTTCCATTAATGGACTTCAGTTGGTGCTCTGGGGAGCTTTGTCATGTTGAAACAGGAAAGGAACCTTCTCAAACTGCTTGAACAGGGGTATAATATAATATCACAGCATTTCAGGGAATTTCTGCAATAATTATGTTCTTGATATTGTGTCAAAATAGTGCAAAATATTTCTGGTCAAACTCACAATAGCTGTTGAGCTCTCCTTGGATGCAACCGAGTGATAAATTAAGTTTGTTGTCTTGCTCCCTTCTCTTGTTACAGTGTTCATGCACTCCTGAACATACTACAGTGGTTTTAACGTACATCTGATCTTCTGTAACTTAACCACTACCACCTTTTTTACCATTACATACCATTATTATCATGAACAATACCATATGGCAAACCGAGCCACGCATTAAGAATGCAGAGGCCCCTGGGCACAAAATCTAGGGAGGTCCCTGGCTCACCATACACACACACACACACACAGAAACAATCCAGAGACTACAACCTTATGGAAACACCTGTAACCGAAACAGGATTTACACTGACAGGCAGCCTCTGATCACAACCTGAAGCACAGCACCACCTGTAGTTACCTTCAACAACACTTTCCTGGGCCAGCGACATCAACATCAACACATTAGCCTACAGTGTGTAGCTCAATAAGCACATACTCCTCTCACATCTACAGCTAATAAGCAGTTCGATTTTTTTTTTATGAATTCCAAGTTTTTGTGTCTAATGAAGTGACTAATGAAGTGACTAATGAAGACAACATATTTGTAAAATTGGTCTAAACTGGCCACAATGTAATACAGCACCATCAAATTACGCCATTAATTTATACATTACTATGATTATTATTACTTATCTTGATAAAATAATCAAAAGCATCCCTAAAAGATGCAGGCTTTTCATGAAGAATAGCAGCCAACATATAACAGCTAAAAGCACCAGGCACCAGACTGACACCCACTTCATTCACACCAGACAAAAACAAACTAAAACTCAACCTTAGTTTGTTTTCACTGTTCCAGCAATCTCTAATTGAGTCTGATTTGGTCGAACTAAACTCTTAATTCACCGTGTTAGGTGTGAAATTTCAGGAGAGAGGCTGTAATTCCTTTAACTGGCCATGTCAATTGAGTTTTTCTGGTTAACTAAAACGAGCAATTAGTCCTGTAATGGGCCTAAGAAGTTGACAAAGCTAGCTAATAGTGTGTTTGAAATAAAGGGTCAAAAGTAAAAGACATAATCAGGTAGCCTACCAGCCAGGGGGTCTCCCTCATCCCCTTCACTGTGTGGGACCTCCTCCAAGGTGTCAGGCTCAAGAGCTCCTCATCCTGGTGGACTCGTTTGGCTCTTCGACAGAGAGACGAGACATGTTGAAATGGCGGACATTAGCCTGTTGTTCGTTGTTTTGCTCTCTCTGCTGTCCTCTTCTCTTTTAACTTTCCGCTTAGCTGCTCCAACACTTTTAGTCTCTGTGTTATTTGTTTGTATGTCTCTACTAATGTAACGTCTTTTTTGGCAAATTAAGTTAATTTCGCATGTCAACACACATACACACACTTTTAAAAAAAAAAACCGTTAAAACGTCCGTTGGGTTTCGGAATCCGGAGTCGGAGCTGCTCAAGAGCGCCACGCGTTTCATATGTATATTCCGTAGTGGCCAAACCGTGTAATTACATCTTCGCGTGACCCACTGGCGCCGAAAAATACTTTTTCACATTAAATTAAAACAGCGGGTAATCTTTTTTTAAGCGTTTCAACCCCCTTTTACTGTCATTATTCAAGCCATTTGGTAATAAATAATATGATCTCGATTTAAGTTAGCCGGGCGCTAAACCGGAAGTTAGCCGGCTCGGTCGGCGGAAGTGCCCACAACGCGGAAGTGCCTGTGCAGCTCTCATCGTTCTGATTGAGGCTCCCTCTCCAGCGCTGTGTCCTGGTTCTGGTGTACCGTCCTCGGCTGTGCACGGTCCCTCCGCATCGGTGTTGTGAGGAGAAGGAGTAGGTCAACAAGCCGCCTCCATTTTGTGACTTCGAGACGGCTGAGTGAGGAAGAAGAAGATGAATTCTCCAAAGGTAACGGATTGAAGTCTGTTTAACTGAAAACCGCGGAGAAAATAGTTTTGTGTTGGAAGTCAGCATCGGCCTGGTTCCCTCCTGTGGGATTTCTTTCGAATATCGCCGAAAATGATCTCTGTGGGTAAAACAGGTTAATGATACTTACATGTTTTGTTCAACAAGCCAGTCTTCACAGATGAACACCACGTTTGTGATTTTCGAAGCTTAAATTAAATCGCTAGAAGTAAAAAACTATTGACAGACTATAAACAGACAACATTGTGGTCGCATGATTTGAACGTCATCACCACCAAGCATCTTACTGCACAATACTGTACACGTTTTCTATAAACTGATCAGAAATGTCTAGTAGATAAAATGCTGTGATGACATTTCAGAGCCAGTGGTACCTTTTTTCAGTACTCTCTGTAATAACTAAGACATTTAAGTGCCAATCAATCACGAGTCATATGTCCACTAACATGGCACATCACATGTCTGCCAGACTCACAGTTAAAACTTTTGCAGCATCTTGCAATACAACATACACATTTGGAAAATATAACACTTTTGGATGTAAACTGCTACGCTCAGCTGTTAATAAATAATAATTATACGCATATTAAATACTGTTTATCAGGGGTTGACTGATATGTTTTTTTCAGGGCCAGTACCGATTATTAGATAGCGAGGCTATTTAAAGACAATATTTGGGTTAGGGTTAGGGAACAGTCTGGGAACAGTGTCAGAATTTCAAACAAACAGTGATGGAACAAACCGATATCCTGAAAAATGCTGAATATTGGCGTTGATGATAGGTCTTCCCCTAATTTTAAGATTGAGTTTTGAACATTGAGCTTGCTGTAGATGGTAGGTGTTGAAGCTAACTCTCAACTTTTCAGAAAGGCTGCTGATATCACCGTCACTCTTTTTCTTTATCCTGGCCTAAGCGATAATAAACCCTATTTTTCATGCCATGCCCCCACATCCTCCTTGTTCTGTGCCCCATGTCAAATAAAAAACAAATGGATAGTAAACCACATTTGGCTGTGTTGATCATACAGAGACGGTTATGTTATAGCTGTCATAGAGCTCCTGAGCGCACAGCCAGAGATTTTCTGGCTAGAAAAAATGCTGTGTGGAAACGATCCACATTATGTTCCGTATATATGCTCTAAATGTAATTTTTGGTTACATAGGTAGATACTAAACTCACTCTCTCTTTCTCTGTGTGTGTCTGTCTTCTGTCAAGAAACAGAGAATAAGACCGGAGCCTAAACTCCACAACTGTCAGTTCTGTGACAAACTCCTCGCATCATCGGGATCTTTAAAGATCCATCTGAGACTTCACACCGGAGAGAGGCCATATAGCTGTGATCTTTGTGAGAAAGCCTTCACTTCATCTGGAGAACTAGCAAACCACAGACGTGTTCACACTGGAGAGAAACCGTACCGGTGTGAGCTGTGTGGGAAAGCGTTCACTACTTCAACTCGTTTGTGCAGTCATCGACGCGTTCACACTGGGGAGAAACCGCACTTGTGTGAACTATGTGACAGAGCCTTTACATCATCAAGTGAACTGAAAGTCCACCAACGTGCTCACACAGGAGAGAAACCATACATTTGTGAGTTTTGTGAGAAAGCTTTCACAACGTCAGGCATTCTGAAAGTCCACCGCCGTGTCCACACTGGAGAGAAACCGTACAGCTGTGACCGCTGTGACAAAGTTTTCTCACAGTTATCTTCACTGATCAGCCATCAACGTGGTCACACTGGAGAGAAACCATACTGGTGCGACCAGTGTGGGAAAGCTTTCGCTAACGGAGACGCTCTAACTGTTCACCAACGTATCCATACTGGAGAGAGACCATTCTGCTGTGAATACTGTCAGAAAACATTCACGTCTTCAGGTCATCTTAAAAAGCACCGGCGTATTCACACCGGAGAGAGACCTTACCGATGTGACCTGTGTGAGAGAGCATTTGTACATCTTTATTCGCTTAAAGTTCACAAATGCACCCACACTAAACTGCTGTGAACATTTTTCAGAGCTAAGCTGTTTCCTCCTGCCACCTCCCCATGCTCTGATAGCTGTTGTCATAATGTCAGCTTCATTACAAACTGAAAGATGGTCAACAGAAATGTTATATTAAGTATTATATATTTAAAGGTGCAGTATGTAAGAATCTAAGTAAAAAATCAAAGAAAAACTAAACTTAATAATTAATAACACAATGTGAAGAAACAAGGAATATCACAAAGAAGTGTGTGTACTGTATTGCAGATACAGTATTTTTACTGAAGTTAGCATGCTAACCCACTAACCCTGGCCCGCCTACCCTAAAGCCTGAAACACACCGGGCCAACCGTTGGCCGTCTGAAGCGTTTGGGGAGACTCGGACGAGTTTCGGGAACAAATCTGTTCGGTGTGTTCAGCTTTGTTGGAAGCTTTTGGAACCGCGTGGACAGCGTCTGCTCTGATTCAACCTGCGAAGTCTGAGAACGTTGGCTGTTGGCTGTCTGAGCCATTGGATGCTCTGATTGGTTGTGCGCTAGCTGTATGGCCATTCTGATTGGTGGTGTGCTAGCGATTCAGTGCGGTTTGTGGGAGGGGCGGAATACTGTGTGGGCCGCTGAGCTCTATGGTGTGTGCTTTGTTTTTCTATGCACTCTGTTCCTTCATTTCCTGTTTTCATGTTTTGGAGTACTGGCACGAGACTAGCGCCACCCGATGTTAAGGAGGCTTATTGCATCTTGCGCAAGCGCAGAACGTACACGCTACTGTGGCAGCCGTCGAGGCGGTGTGTTCAATGCAACTTTTCTGCTGAATGGGTCAGAAGAGGCAACGGAGTGGTCGGATAAGGCAGTTGGCTGTTGGTTTAAGTCTTGGCAGTGTGTGGGGGGCCTTAACCCAGTCTGGACCGCTAGCTTCACAGCTAACTGAGTTACCAACCTACCAAGCAGCTAAAGTTAGATGCAATTAATGGTTACGCTGTTAATACGCTGCCACTATTTGTTTGGAGTATGAATTCTCAGAGGTGGCTAATTCTTACATATCGCACCTTTTAACACCATGTCTATGTTTTTATAGCTACAGCTACGCACTCGTCTTCGTCCAGTCAGAGCAAAGTCCTGCCACATCACACACTGTGTTGCTCAGACTCAAATCCAGGGATGGTTGTTTTCATTTTGAACATACGTATTTATATCTAATCTCTTTGTATCTGTAAACGGACTCTAAATAATATCCCACCTCACCAGGAATATAAAAAGTAACTAAATACTTTCAGAGACAGGTAGAATATGAGGAAAGAGAAGGAGGATTAGCCACTTTGCTTTCTCTTCAGATGCAGACTGCACTAATCTGGATGTTTTGTCCTCCTTTCTTTTGCTAGCATCCTCTCAGAGTTTTGTCCTCCCTGTTTCTCAACTTTCATTGTTGGAAATTGTCAGAATTGTCGACTAAAATGTGGATATTTAATCTAATGAGTTTTAGTAAATAACAGTGTACACAGTGATGAAAGAAAATGCCAATGTATTTGATATTAACTAGCAGAAGTATTCAGTTATGATCTGACAGATATGATCATGTGTTATTTGAGATGTGCTCCACTTTGTCGTTCTCAGCAACAGACAAAAGCATTTTTGTTGTTATGTGTTATTTGATAAAATGGTGTGAATCATAGTAAGGCCATGCTAAAGACAATGCAATTGGAGCATATGGCTCATGTTCATTCATTGGGCCACAAGATCACCGGTATGAATCCTCTCTGTTGGCAAAGAAGTGTGAGTCAGTCAGTATGACACATTCTATTAGCTTCCACTGGTTCTCAGAGTTTGTCACATATATTATCAACAGAATGAGGATCTGATTTGCGAGCACATTATTTTACCTCCGTCGATTGAAGCCAAACTATTTCCCTTTAAGTTGGATGCCACTTGTCTTTCCACAAAAGAGAAATTTATCAGTAATCAATACACTTTTAGGACAAAGCTGCAAAATGAATCCTGACTGAGATGAATGGCTGCAAAGATTCCTTAAAGCCCCAAGCCAAGTCCGTGGTTTATTTGGTTATCTTTTACCTTATATGTGGTCAATTTCTTTTACTTTGAAGACTTTTTGGCTCCATGTATCGACTAAAAACACAATAAGACCAAAGAACACATACTGTGTTTCCTCTGTGGCCTCAGACAGTCGGAGCCTGGATTCATCATCCAGCTGCTGTTGTGATTTTAGAATGAATCATTAATGATTTTAGTTGGTTGATTCCACTTTTTTGAATAGTTCTTGATAACGTAAAGTTTTGAATTAATTCATTCTGTCAGCAGTAACTAATTTACAGTTTCATTGTGCCTTCATTCAGTCATCCATTCTTATGTATGTGTGTAAATACATCATGGTACTTATTCATACATGTCCCTTAGTAGTTTAATAAATATCTTGAAGTAAGTTGTTGTTTTTCCTTTTTAACAAAGATGGAGGTCAATGCAATCAAAATGTGTAACTTTCAGAAATATCACTGATTTGATGGGATTTATTTAAAAAGAATTATCACTGAATTAGGTTGATAAGACTTTTTTTAATCTGCTGATGTATTGTATTACATATTGTATTGTAAGGTATTTTAGCATCCGATTATTGAAAGTGCTGCAGAACAATCACAGAAGTATCTTTGTGCTTCTCATCTCAGACTCGAGGATAAAATGTCAGGAGTTAATGTTTCTGCAAACCACAGATTAGTGGAAGTTGGTACCAGTTGGTATTCTTTTTCCTTTTGCCGGTAACATTTGGTTCTATTAGATTTAATGTGCTGCTGTGGATTGGTTGTGCAGCCCCAAAGTGGACTTCAGAAACAATGAATTTAAGTTGGGTGACATATATCAGGAAGTGGGGGAGAGTAATCGATCATGAAGGTGTCCACCACGCTACTGTCTAGACAAATAGTAGTGATTACAGTATTTAATGTCCACTCCATGTTATCGTATCTATCGTACTTCTGTTTCCAAACTTCGTATCACCTCATGGACCAGCAGATCCAGGCTTCATGACCATCTAATCGAGCTAGATGTCAATGTTGATTGGACGAAGTACTTCCTGTGACCCGTCTTCAGGAGGTAGAGCCAGCGTCTTGTAATTGGAAGGTTGCAGTTTCGTTTCCCCGAGGCCTGATCTGCATGTGGAAGTGTCCTTGGGCAAGATACTGAACCCCAAACTGCTCCTGATGTGCTGGTCGGCACCTCGCATGGCGGCCACGGCCATCAGTGTATGAATGTATGAATTACTGAAAGTCAGTTTGGACAAAAGTCTGATAAATGTAAATAGTGCAGTGTGAGTTTTAGCTAACAGTATAGCAATGGAGGAATTTTGTCCAAAAATGAAAAATCATTAATGTAAGTCTTGCTGTGTCTCAATTCAGGGTCTGCATTCTTCGGAGGAGCATTTGAAGGCCAGTTACATCACAATGCCGCGCAAAAGCTGTCCCAATTCGAAGGCTCCTCCAAATGCTCCTTCTTTTCCCTGTTTTTGGAGGATGCACCGCTACTATCCTTCGTGGCCTCACATATCCCAAGATCCTTTGTGCGCCCGAAAAGAAGAAAGAAAGAGAGAAAATGGTGACATCGCGTGGCGTAGATCATCACTTCCCCGGGCCTAGGCAGCAGAAATCGTGCTGTAAGGGTAAAACATCTGGTAACGCAACCAGGAAATGTTCCAAAGGCGAGACGGTCCCATTCAACAAAGGCTGACGAGGTTAACAAGGTCTCTCCGAAGGACCTCGCCTTCAAAGACTGCAAGGGTCGGGTCCTTCAAAGGATGCAGACCCTGAACTGAGACACAGCAATAGTGTCCTCATGGTGTAAATGGAGAATTTAATCAGCCATTTTAAGTCTGACTATTTCAAAACTGAGAATAAGGATTAAACTTTTAGATGTTGGATCGTGATTGCCATGTAGTAGATATTAGATTGGTATTATTTTTTTGGCCAACTCACCCGTCTCTCAAAGGAACGAGAGACAGTCCACCATCTGAATTCATCACAAAAAAAAGAGGAAGTTCACTTGAGTTGACTTGAAGACACCATAAAATCTGGAGAGCCCGAGCTGAACAGAGCAGCTAAAGGGATGAAGAGACACGGCGAGAAGTGTGCAGCGTGTCCAATTATGAACACAGCTTCCTTTTTAAACCTTAAAAAGAAACACAAAGGCGTGTGAAACAACAATACCAACGGGTCGAGTGTATGCTAATGTGGAGTTTACACTGTTTTGACATGCACTAACCAGATACGAGCCGTGAATGGCTGACAGAACAGAGTCGAGCCTCGCCGAAAACTCACTAAACTGTTTAAAAAGTCTGTGAAGACCTTGTGAGGGCCCACTGTGTTATGTAAATGAACCAACTCAAAGGTATATTTACAGTCCGCACTGAAACCCCGAGTCTCCCACACTGTAAACGTTCCTTATTGAGTCGACGTAAAGGCCCATTTTCACCCCCCAAAGATAAACATGTTCCGAAGTCAAGCGGAGACGTGATTGATTCAGACACACAGCGGCGCGGCGATGGAACATTTTATCATGGTTTAAAGAAGGAATCAACAAACACTTTCACACATAACAACAGGAACAAATGTCGGCTTTAGAGGGGGAAAGATTACACTTTTGTATTTTCACACCAACAGATATATATATAAAAAAACAACAACTTTGAGCTAAAAGTCAATTTCTCGTCTCTGATTGTATTATTTTCTCTCTTCTCGTCTTTAACTGGATGTTTTATCGGGAGAAGTTGTTCTCGTGTGTCTGACCTCGTCTCTCAGAGGTTTTGTTGCAATAAATGAAGCTGTTTCAGCAGCCGAACTGTCTTTTTCTGCACATGTACTGGTCCAATATATTAACCTGAAATACTCAATGTGAACTTCTCTTTTGATGCATGACGACGTTCAGAGGGAATAAAAAGATTCAGATAAGATCCTGTTATTTTCTTAAAGCAACAACATGTGAGCTTTTCCTGTAAGGACACACTTAATCTGACCCACAACGACTGCATGAGACTCCAGGAAGTTACATTTTGTTGCTTTGAAATCTCAGAAATGTAAAATAATCAGGCCTATAATTTTATTCTCCATTAAATGACCAATCTACATTTCCTTCATTAGTGAGGTGAAGGGTTGTGATGACTGGAGGGACTTAGAGCTGCAGCAGAAGAAGAAATTAAGAAGCTCTGAAACAATAAAAGGTGAGAAAAAAAACATACTAAAGACAACAATTCTTCTTGTTAGTGTCCAAACATTCTTTGTTTCTTATTAGCAATTAGCATCATCACCTCTTTAGTCTTCTAACAAACTAAAGCTGCAGCAGTTAGTCAATAATCCTTTTAGTCAATCAAAAGAAAATGAATCAGCAACTGTTTTGATAATCAGTTCATCATTAATTTGCTGGTTCCAGTTTTTTAAATATAAGAATATAATGTTTCTCTTTGTTATTTATAAACAGTAAATAAAGAGTCTTTGGGTTTTGGGCCGACACAAGAAGCAATTTGAGGACGTCTTCACTCGTGGTGACAGTTTATAGAGTAAGAGATCATTTGTTTGATCGAGAAAATATCAGCAGGTTAATTGACGGAAGAATTGTCAGCTGTATGGTGAATATTAACCTTTTTCTTGTCACTTTGCAGACGTGTCATTACAGTTTAGCTTGAGGGACTAAAATATCACAGAGGTTTGTATGCTGCACTGATTGTGAAGCACTTTGAGGCAATTTTGTAATTTGCAGCTTTACAAATAAACATTTTTTTTAAAACTCTCCTAGTAGGATTTATGAATGCTGTGAAATTGTCATAATTGTCCTCACTCTGTTGAAGGAAGAGTTTTATGAACTTAGAATAACAGAAAATAAAACAGCATCTGCAGCCATAAAAATGCAGAATCAGAAGGAGACTTTAAGTTTTTACTGACCTTTAACGTCACACAGATTCTGAGCTTTATCTCAGCTTTTTGTTTCACTCTGATGTCTGACAAGAGAAAAGAATTACACATGACAACATTATGTAACAGTTTCACCAGAGAAGTCTAAACAGACGCAGGTGGAGGATTGTGTCTGTCTGCAGTTTTAGAATAGAAGAAAAATCAATGGCTGAAAACTTAAACTTAAGAATAGAATAGAAATATTAAAATAAAAAATAATCTACGTCTCTGATTCTCCGTCTGGGTTTGGACCTTTCAGTGCATTTGTCCTTTCCAGAGATCAAACATACTGAAGGTGCTCATTATGTCCGGCTGTGTACATGTGGGATCTCCAGTCACATGGAAAGTCTCATGCTGCCTCCTAGTGGTGGAAAAAAGAAAATACACCATCCCTGTTTTGTTGTAAGATAAATCCAGCTGGGACTAAATATCATCACAACATTGCTGCGCCTGAATAAAAACCATCACAATATAAGTTTATTTCATTTCTGGAAGAAATATATGAAGTTAAAATAAAAGCACTAACCGCTGCAGGTAAATATGAGACTGTCCAGAACACCATGATCAATTAAAGATGTCACCTTTTTATTAAAATGTGAGTACATTTATAAGTCATTTGGTTAAAATCCAGTCCTATTTCTCCATTTAATAATCACACTGTTGTAAACTTTATACAATATATACAGCTGAGACATCAGGGGACAAAGGGGACAAATCACATTAACATATATACAACATTAAATTATGTGTGGTAACAATCTGGTTGCATTGAAATTAAGCAGTTTGGTCCCAACACAGGAGATTTAAAAGTTTGCTTCAGTGCCTGTGAAAAAAAAAATGGCTTAAAGTAATAGATTGTGCCACACGAATTAAACGGGAAGCATTTAAAACATAACGTAGAAATACAGGTCCAATATGGACCAGCCGGTGACACAAACGAGATTCATCCTTTTTCTCTAATCAACTCTTAAAAACATCACGGACAAATGCAGCAACAACAAAAAAAGTCTTCCAATGATGTTCGAGCATCAATTCATGAGTGTCTAATGGTAAAAATATGGTACTGGTGCACTTACTGATGATTTAGAGCTTTTCACTAAAGGATCATCTTCTCTGAATGACCTTCAAAGCTCTAAATCATTAATTAGTGAACCTTTGAGTGCACTCTTCTGTTCCCAACGGTCTAAGATGCTCTAAACACACGTGTGTGTGTCTAGAACTGTGTTTTCCAAATCATGTTCGGCTCACAGCGCTCTTCCTACAAATCTTTGCCTATACGACACTCATCACAGGTTGTATTTACCTGCAGGCTGTGACAAGTTCAGCTTAGGAGGGATTATTCCCTCTCAGACTCTTAATTTGAGGCCCTGAAGATATTAAATTATCCCGTAATTCATGAGGAGAAAAGAAATTGAGACACGAGAGGAAATGTTCCTGAACTGCAGGTTTGAAGCCACTGGACTAAAAAGTCTAAATAACAATACGTGTCACCTTATCGAAGGGCAGCGCTCTCAGTAAACTTCCCGTTGTCTGAGAAAAATGAGGGCCGTGTTTGACAGAAAACTACAGAGAGAGACCTTTAAGACTAAAAGAGAAACGCGTTCAACATGTAATCCACGACAGCCGGGTCAGAGCGGGACCCTCAGAGTCACCAGCACCATGTAGACCGCACCTCAACACAGCAGAGAGCAGAATCTGCTGTCTGACCTGTGAACTTTAACTCGTATTAGCATCTTAGCATTGCTGTGTATAACGAGAGGAAGTCTGTGTGTGTGTGTGTGTGTGTGTGTGTGTGTGTGTGTGTGTGTGTGTTTGACAGCATTAAGTAGGCAGATTAAGACTAGAAGGGTATTAAAACTAACAACTGGAGCACTGAACCCAATCACATCACGGCTGGTGAGTCATTAACCCCTCAGTGGCATCGTGTGTGTGTGTGTGTGTGTGTGTGTGTGTGTGTGTGTGTGTGTGTGTGTGTGTGTGTGTGTGTGTGTGTGTGTGTGTGTGTGTGTGTGTGTCACTGGCAGGCAGGGGTAACGTCAGATCTTGAGTGATGCAGTCGACAGAGGGAAGGGCATTTTTCTATAAGCGCTCAAAATGACAGATCACACACATACTGTATACAACACACACACACTGTATACAACACACACATACACATACACACACGCACACAGACGCATCCATGTTATCCCATGAATCACAGGCTGAGTACACTGACATTAAGACTACAGCAAGAGCAGCAGAAATCATCAAAGCGAGCGGCGGCGCTGTGTTTCGGCGAGCATCATCCCTCCTTCTTGTTCCCCCAGCCGAACAGTTTGGACATCGGAGACTTTTTCTTCGGTTTGTCTTTCTTTATGTCTGAGAGATGGAAAGACAGAGAGACAGAGAGAGAGAGAGAGAGAGAGGGATATAGACAGAGAGAGGGAGTAGGAGGAGAGAGGGGGAGAGGTTAGTAAAAGATGACACACAGGTAAACATAACAGGTGTGTTTGGTTCATTTTCAAATATTAAAAAACGATATTCCGATCAATTTAAAAGCTTGTAGTGTTTGTCTGCAGCACAAACGAACACTGCAAGCGTCATACGTTTGTTCTGATCTTGAGGTAGATTTGTATTTGTTTGTATCACAGCTTAGCGTTAACCGAGTGGAGTCGGACATTTTCCTCAGGAGTCGGTGGAGACCAAAAAAGAGCTCAAAGTTTGTCAGAAACATTACTCCAAACGAATGCTAACGTTGCTCCGTGTCCATCAGATATGTAGCCTAGCTAAAAAGGCACGTAGGTGGTTGCCTCAAAATGTTAAATGCCATGTCGTCTTTATTAGCCCATCATATTCAAACGTGTTAACAGTTTGTAGAGGAGTTCTGCCCCAAAATGAGCCAAAAAAAGAATGAAAGCAGTTTTAATTATGAGGTAATGACATCACTAGAGGAGCGCTACACACTGGAGCTAATGGTGTTTTCTTTAAAACATCAGTCGTGCAGAAGTTAGCGCTTGATTCCATTTGTGAATTAACCGAACATTAGCTTACTGCTAGCTAGTAGCCTGCATTTTCTAAACTGAAAATATGAAACAAACACAAGGAGAAGGGGAGTTTTCTCTTAAAATTATCATCGTCTACATCAGTAGTACACGTGTGCACGTATTATTGTATTTATATGAAACTTATTTATCACAAGCAAAAAGAAAATCCTGCACTAAAGTTTGTTTGTAGCCAGTTTAGCTTACAAGCTAGGTCTGCTTCACCTGTGGGAGTTCACAAAGCTGAAGCTCGTCTGCTGTGATAGTTTAATGCTGTTTAATGCCTTTAGCGGACTGATTCAGAGTCAGTTTATCCGCTGAATGAAGCTACGGTTGAGTTTTTTCACAAACAGCTGCCAGCGGATCCAAAAGTTGTGTTGTGTGCGCGCCGTCTGTCTCATGATGTGATACAACATGTGTGGAAACTGTCGCATGACTCAGAGCGGGAATGAACTGTGAAACTTTGGAATTAACTTTATGAATACATTAAATTGAAATGGCTAGTCTTTAGCCCACGGTCGGCATTCGTTCGCTGTAGCGTAACGACCTTTTCCGCTGAAGTTCAATAAATCTCCTCAATTTCAGCCCTGCTTTCCCGGTCATGAATTGCAAATGAAGCCGGCTTTAACTCTATTCTATCAGAGGGTCAAATTAACCAGCTACATTATCCATTTGTCTAATAGGAAACGCTGCTGACGGAAAGAGGGGGAGCATTTTGTTTGATGCTTTTTCCATTAGCAGTCATTAGATCAAATGAGATGAAAACATCGCCCAGTGGCACCCTTAAAAATGCAGCACATTCACACACACACACAAAAAAAACATTCGCATAAACCACAATGAGAATTCTATCTACTTCAATTAGAGGCGTCCATGATGGAAATCCTCAATTGGATAATTTATAAGCCAGCTAAGTTGCAGTGACACCGGGGTTGAGATAACTAATGAGCAGAGCGGCGGGAGGGTCAGGCGGCCTGTGGAGGTGGTGGAGACACTCACTGAAAGTCTTCATCATCTTGTCGAGCTCCTCGTCCTCCTCTTCCTCCCTGAGAACACACAGAAAAAAAGTCAACACAGATTAACAGCAGTTCACACAGACGGTCGATCAGTCTGTGAGTACGAGGGCAGCGACACATTTCGGTGGTCGGCGCTTCACTCTGACGCGAGTAATTCCACCGACACCGTTACGTTTTCAAGTGGTTTGTTTTGTCTGTTTGTCAGCAGGATCACAGATGAATCTAATGCCCCGATTTTTTACAAAAACTACGCGGAAGGGCGGATCACGGCCCCGAGGAAAAGCACATTACATTTGCGGATCTCAATCCCAAATCCATCTGAGAGAATAATATTTATACTCTTGACGAATCCGGTTACCAGCAACAAAACACACCTGAGTCTGTCCTCGTCCAGACCGTCCACGATGGCGTTCCTGTCGTTGACGATCTCCACCAGTTTGGCCATCAGCTCCTCTTCTCTCTTGCGGTCCCGGCTTGTTTTCAGATGATCTGCTCAAACACAAAACACATTTTAAGCCCTCGTTGATCGATCCGTTTCAGGTTTTGTTGAAGTCTCACCCACAAATCCTCACCTGGTTTGTCCATCAGTCTCCTGAGCTCCTGCTCCACACTGGGCTGCTGTTCCTCCAGGTCCTGAGTCCTCCCACTGCACAATAACAACGATAGAGAAATGTTAATTAAAATAATGTATTGTTACTATCACCTAAAGTTGTTCAAAGATCTGGCAAAATGAGGTGAATCAAACTTAACAACCTTCAGTGAATTGCAACATTTTCTTGTGATACTACGTAACAAGTAACTTAATTCCCATAATAAAAATGCTGCAGAGATGACTTATTGTATTAGATATTAGGGGGTTAAAAGAAAAGAAAAAGGAAATAAAGCAAGTTGGATTTTTCCTTTGGCAGCACTATAATAATGCTCAACTCCAGGCTGTCGGAATCATTCCTCATTCCTGCAAAACCAAAACAATAAGCTGAAAGGCGCTAAAACAATTCAAAGTGCAGTGGATGATAATTCTTTGTGGATTTGATTCATTGTTAACATAAAAAATATTAATTAAAGAAGCTTTTAAATGCCCGTAACTCAGCGGAGGGAGCTCAGTGTCTGAACCACTCGTACAAAATCCTTCTACGCTCTCCTGTCAACTTATTCTCCATAAATCCCACAGTGTGTGTATTTTGAATGCAGATCTGGATTCAAATTATTATTATTAAAAGAGATTTTTCTTCTTTTGCCTCGGTCGCGGTTTGGCCTGTCATGATAACGACATGTTGTTGGACGATACATACATCAATAACTGCGGTAAACAGTATTATTGTCATTATGAGACTGTTTTATGAGATGCTGAGACTATAAAAGTGTAATAATTCATGTACATCCTTTTAAAGAGCAGAAGACTTCTGATTCTTAATATTCAGACATCAGAGCTGTAACGTGAAATCTATATTTCAATATTCTAAATAAAAAACCTTACAACCAAATCAATAAATCAAATGTAAAATGAGCTGCTCTTATGATGAACAGTGATGATGGCGGGAAAACCCTGCGAGGTGTTCTGGCATCATGTCGGCCAGAATGTTGGCGAACACAACGAGGACACGACGGGCGATATCGAGGTCAGCAAAAACAAAAAAATCAAAAGTCACGTAGATACGCTGATAAGTCGACAGTGTAATTATCATGACAGGCCTGGTTGAAGGAGTTAAACGTTTAATTTAGTAAAAGAATAACTGCGTTTGTGGTGTTGAGCAGCATCCTGCCTCACACTTCTCTGTCCGCGGCAGCCTGCGGGGGGGCGAGTCTGTCTGGTTCCAGGACGTCCTGCTGTGGGACGGAGGTGGGAGGACACTGGGAATTCAAACTGTCAACCTTCTGGCCACAAGTCTGTTTCACTAATCGCTAAATAGTGGCATGCCCCTTCTCTAAGTATGTGTGTGTGTGTGTGCGTGTACTCACATGTAGACCAGTTCAGACTCCCGGCGCATGGCCACCTGCTTGTTCCTGATCAAGTTGAACCACTCGACCATGAGAGAGTCATCTTCACCCTCTGACACACAAAACACACGCACGGTCAAACCTACACACACGGCATCTCCTAAATCAGCTGTTTTTTATCACGACTTATTAAAGAGGAGGCTCATTTAGTGTTCGTGTGTTTGTTATCGCACCTTCCTCGCAGCCGCGGAGCTTCATCTCCAGCTCCACTCCTCTCTTCTCCAGCTCGTTCAGATTGTCTTCGATGTCCTGCAGCTCCTTCATGATCACGTCTTTGTGAATGTAGTCCGGTTTAGTCTGAGCGTGAAACACAAACAGACCAAGAACACAGATGCACATTGTGGAGATAAGAAATATACATGATTACATTATTGAATAAATGCTTTAGTAAAAGATCCGGTGAGTAGAATTTAGAGGGATTTAGGGGCAGAAATGGAAAAACCTTATTGGAAAAAATGTACTACAAAATATTCTTTATGTTCTAATTAGTGTTTACTCGGTGAATGTGTTAGTTTTAGTGTTTCTAACTAGGTCGATTGTCAATCACTGTGCCACCGACAGTCGTTTACCAGAACTCGTGCTGTCCCAGTTTGGTTAAACCTAAAGAAGTACTTTTACTTTTAGGAGAGAAAAGTAGTTGGCCATGTTTCTACAGTAGCCCAGAATGGACAAACCAAACACAGGCAGCAGAGAGGCCCATTCACATGTTTGTATTCTGCAACCTCATTTGCTTGAGGTGACTAAATCCGTCACACTGAACCTTCTTGTTGGCTAAAATGCTTTAGTTTATATAGTTTTACTCTACAACACAGTATATGGATGATTATTATCCACTGGCTCAAGCTGTCATCCTCTACATGATTATTCTCAAACTATTCTATATTCTATATACTATATACTTATTCTATAACTATAACTCTCAAAAGATTCAATTTAAAACGATGTGAAATGAGCGAAATCAAACTTATGTTCCATCTGAGGTTTGTTACCTTGGAAACCTTTGATTCCGTTGGGTCTCCCTGACCATTCAGAAATCCTGAAACAGAAAGAGATCAAAATTAATACAAATAAATATATAAATAGCGTTAAAAACAAAGACAAAGGATGGAAAAAAACCCTGAGAGCTGTTGTTCATATTCAGGTAACTATATTTAAACTGCTTTTAGTAGAAACATATTTGTGTTAGAATAAAAGAGGATTCAAACAGAGACCAGTATTATAACACAGGTGATCATTTTTACCCTTTGGTGCTGGTGGAGTGACAGAAATGCTGGAGCTGTGGAGACCCGGGGAGGGAGACGGCCCGACCGACAGCTCTGAGGTCTGTGACTTTCCAGCTCCATTAGCCCAGAGTTTAGGAGAGGACTGTGCAGGAGCAGCCGGTCTGTAGATGGATGGAGGACGAGCAGGAAAAAAAACAGAGACAGAATTTAATTAATGGCAATTTATCTGCTGCTACAAGTCGTCCCTTCTCTGTCTCGCTACAGCTCTGATTCATGAGAGCGGGAGGGGAAGGTCATCTGGGGGAAAGGAACTCTGAGCGCGGAGCATATGTTGCACCACGGAGGACTCCACTCCGTCTTGACACCATTTGGGGCTCACATGCATGTGGCGGAAGAGGAGCGACCGAACGCTCCGACTACAAGTGATGGCCGAGCCATTTGGAGGAGCAGCAGGTACAGGCTTCCTGCGGGACGAGGGGTTGGATAGATGGATGAAGGATCAAAGGATGGATGGATGGACAGGACAAAACCAAAAAAAAACGCTCACACAGTTAACGCTTGACGATGCTGATGCGCCGTGAGATCGCCCACGTGCAGATTATCACTGCTGGAGGTTTGAAATCAGGACGTGAGCCAGTAAAGAAAGAAATAAAAGTCCAGTGTGAAGGATTTAGTGACATCTAGAGGAGCGGTGGCAGATTGAAACGAGCTGAACACCCCTCATCTCACACTCCATGCTAAAAAAACAACAAACAAGTGTTTGGTTTGTCCGCTCTAGGCTGCTGTAGAAGACACAGCGGACTCCATGAATATAAAAAGACTTATTCTTACGTAACGAAAACTCAAGCAGTCATAGTTTCAGCTGATAATAGATTGTTTCTGCCCCTGAATCCTTCACACTGGATCTTCAACAGAATATTAGACAAAACTCAACAAGTCAAAGACAATAAAACCTAAATAAATCAGGTCTTACTTGGCGTCTTTGGAGATGGGTTTGAGCTTCGACCTCCAGTCTGCAGGAGCCTCCTTCTCTGATGCTGCTGAGAAAAAAAGAAATCAAACTAAACTTCAGTTTCTTCTTCACACACGAGTCTGTTCCGTTTTCATTGTTGTGCTATAAAGAGATTTTCTTCCATCAGCAGGTCGAACATAAAGGTGTGTTGTGTTTCCAACTTTAACTTTAAGGAGCTCCTTTACACACACGTTACTTCTATTCAATTTAATTCAGCTCAAATTAGTTCAATTAAATACAACTTTACTGATCTACAGAAGCTTGTTCCAGGACGTTCTGATCTGGGACCGTGTCATGTTTCTCATCCCATTCCTGAGCAGTTTTTGCAGCGTGGCAGACGTGATTTCCTGCTACTGGGGAGAGCCGCTGACATGGTGCTGCATGTCAGCTGGCATCCAGGACACAAGGTTTCCCAACATAACATTGCAATCTAATGAGATAATCAATGTTGTTCACTGCAGCCATTTTAATGTAACGTAGAGTATGAACCTGAGGTGTCGGGTGACGCTGTGCCGGGCTTTGAGGCTCCTCTCTCTGGAGTTCTGGCTCTCGGTCCACTCCTGCCGGCCGGGCTCGGAGAGGATTTCCTGGTGTCGGGAGTGTGCAGGTCGGCGAGGAGCGACGAGTCCACTCTCAGCTTCACTCTCCCTCTGACTCCCTCCGGCTCCCTCTTTGGAGTCTCGACCACAGAAGGTCTGATTGGAGGAGAAGTCATATTTGTTTTTATTAAAATCCCCATCAGCACCATTAAAGACGCTGGTTATTTATGACCTTCACACACACGACAGCCACATAAACACAAACAACAACTGAATTAAACATCAAGTTCATGATTTCAGTAGAAAAAAAATACAATGTTAAGGTAGTTTTTACTTTTACTACTGTTACTTTATATTTCTTCCAAACTACAATTCAGAGGCAAATTGGTACTTTTGACTCCAGTACGTTAATTATTTTATAACTTTAGTTACTTGTTACTTTGCACACACACTCAGTTTAATATTAAAACATAGAGTCAGCAAATTTATTAGGATGTCATTTTATAGTTTCAGATAAAAAATATTCCAACTCTAGGATGCAAATAAACCAAAAAGCATTTAAGCCGCCTTTACCAGCTTCAACATTAAATGTGTGACTAACACATAATGTATCAATAATTATAATCCAAATCATAAAATATGAGTGGGATTTGCACTTTCACCCAGATTTACATTTTTATGTCTTACATATTTCTTGTAGTTTAATGCACACAGTTGAATTATGGCTCCTAAAATAATTAAAAAACATTTAAACTAATCTTGAATATTCTCTCGAACAATAAGCAGTGGACATTTATTCCAATAACCTTCTTTGTGTTGTATATTGAAGTGCTGCTGATCACCAGCAGAGGTCAGCAGCTCTCTTTCTGTCTGTGTGGCGTTCAATTACTCACTTGTCAGTTTTCTTCAGCGCCACGTTTGTCCACGATGGCTTACTGCTGTTGTTGTTGTTCTCCTCCGTCAGCTTCTTGGAGATGAAGGCTGCTGCTTTCGACTTGCCGCCGTCGCCCACCTTTCCTGGATCTCCGCCTGTGTTCGAGCTCACAGTCGCTTCCTTTCTGCCTCCAACGTTCACCAGCACCGTCACAGCCTGACCCGCTGTGGCCTGCTGGACTTTGTCGCTCACATTCGTCCCTTTGTTTACGTCGATGTAGGCGGTGGTGGTCTTTTTCTCTTCTTTGTTAGCGTTGTTATCCGATTGGAAGAAATTGAGCTTGGACTGCTGAGTCTTCGCCGCTGTGGTGGAGAAGCGAGGAGCAGGGGTGGGCCTGGGCGTGACAGTGGTGGTGGTGAAGGTGGAGGTGGACTCAGCAGGGGTCCGTGAAGGTGTCGGTTTAGAGACCAAAGATGTCTGAGTGTCTTTAGCAGCAGAAAAGAGACTTGAAGCAGGCCGGGAGGGAGACGGAGTAGAAAAGGTGCTGGAGAAGCTCGGGGTGGTGCTGGGTTTCTCCGTCAGCCACGTGGGTCCCGGTCTGAAGGGAGTATTGGTGGAAGTACTTGTGTTGGTTTTTGTGGCGTCTGGTGGAGGAGTGAATTTGGGAGCTGGGGTGTTTGTGGTTAAATCTCTGAAAGGTGCAGATGTGTTTGTAGACGACAGCAACCTGAAAGACGGAAGCACAAGTTAGTGCCGATGTTTTCAGATTTATCAAACCAATCACTGATTTTCACTCTCGACTCCGAACACATTTATGTGGATCATCTGCAATCACGTTCATTTTTTCATGGGTTCTTACTTGGCGCAGCTCCTGTGATAGAGCTTCCCGTCCAGCAGGTGTCGCTGCACCAGGTGAACGTGCTTGTTGCAGGACGCACATTTGCTACTTAAGGTGCCCGTCTGCTTGGACTTCTCAACCAGAACGTCCTAGAAGAGGAGAGGCAGAGGAGGAAAACGGTTTTAATAAGGTGGAAATGACGACAACTACTTGCTGACGCTGATCTGAGACGATGTCGTTTATATTTGTTTTGTAAAAGCAGTTTGGTACTTTAATGTGCTCGAGCCTTTTCTAAACTTCCTGGAATGTGACTCATAATGTTGTGTGTGAAGTATTCAGGAAGTAAAGGTTACCTGCTTGACATTTCTGCTTTGTTTTGGGGAAGGAGCAGGCCTGGTGATGTTGGAGGAGGGGGGAGGACTGTTCTCTCGGGCAGGTTTGGACGAGGGGAACACCTTGGCCGTCACCGGCTGGTTCTTCTTCCCGGACGGTTCCCCTGTCGGCTCTTCAGCCGGGCGCTTTATACCTGCCATACCACCAACTGCAGCAAACGCACAGATAAACGTTTGGACAGGTGCGACAGGGGAGAAGGGAACAAAGGGCAGAGACGCCAGTGGACACGCTGATACTCACTCGGGTTGCGTCCGTGGAAGTAGTTGTAATACTGCGAGACATACGTCAGGATACTGAGGCGGTCAGGAACCCGAAGAGCCACCATGTCTTCTGCATCCAGCAGAGCTGGAATCCCCAACTCCTCCTCTGCAACCTTGAAGGCCTGCAAACAACATCGACTTTATCCAACAGAACGGGAGAAACTCAGGGTGGATTATTTTTATTTTTTTTTAGAATCCAGGCCGAGCGGCCAAAAGACGGAAATGGACCGATGAAATCACATAAAAAGCACCGTCTGACTTTGTGAGGCCCAGATGAAAAACACTCTGCGTTCAAACACACTTTGTACAGCGACTTTGCTGCGTGATGTTCGTGTTCAAGTGCATGTTTGAAACAGCGAGTGTCCCACAGAAAGATTTCCCTTTGCAGCTTTATTTTACTAGAGTGTTCTTCCGAGACCGAGGAAACATTTCTCAAGAGAGTTTCAGCCAAAATCAGCATGTTTAGACTCTGAGGAAAACAAGACTGTCGATAGATGTTGATCCTTTTTTTTAAAACGCTTCATATACTAACTTTCTTTCTCACTGAGGGCTTCTCTATTTGATCATAGATGATCATCTCGCCCGTGTTTTCTATTGTGCATCTCTTGCTTTTGTTAAAAACGGTATATTCACAGATTGAATCTACGCCTCGTGTGTTTGAAGAGCCGCTTGGGTGTCAGGAATTTCCAAACTGGATCCCCCATTCAGCGATTCCATGGAAGCAGAAAGAAAATAACAAGCAGAGACAGGCCAGCGAGCAGCAGAGGCCGAACTTAATGAGTAATCAGAATGTGAGCGGAGCCATAAAAACAGTGTTTACTCTGCTGTGCCCTATGGCCCTTTTAATCTCTTACAGATTATCGTTTCATTTACCGGCAGGCGGTTTCAGCTTTGTTTCAGTTAAGAACATGAATCGTGTCACATAATCACGGTTTAATGTAGGTTTTTCATTCTACTTGGAGAAAAAGAAGTCTGTGATGTTCAGCTTGTGTGAGTCCCGGAGCTCAGAGTCCAAATAACGAAGCTCCGGGAAGAAAATGAAAAGTAAAGAATGCAACAAACCAGCCAACGTCAAAGTGCCCAGATTTAAACACTCCCGTCTTTTGGCAGCGACTTCTCCTCTTAACTACGTTCAAACTCTGACGCTTCAGGATGTTGAAAGTTCCCCGTTACCCAACATGAGCTGCTGAAGTAACATCCAGAGCCAACAGACACGCTGAAGCCACTGCAAGCTGCAGCAGGTAACAGCTGCTTTCACTGTCCATCACATCTGATCAGCTGCACGTTGGATTGATTTATAAATCGTTTAGTCTTTAAAATGTCAGGACAGCAAAACATGCCTGTAGCCCCGAGTGACGTCTGAAGTCTTGAAATCTTGATTTTATAAAAGCTCATCAAAATACTTCCAAAGGTCGAGAATGAACGATATTTAATCAGCAAATATATAAACAGCATCGTGTCAAGTATGAAAAGAGTCTTGTTTATTTTCTCTATGATCAGATATTTTTTTATCTAAACCATCAAACTTTGGACATTTTATCCAACAAGTTCTTTAACACTTTCCCTGCACAGTTTGGTGTATTTTAGTTATTAAAGAAGGTTTAAAACATGTTTATGTTTCCGAACCAAGGTATTGTACAGATATTTACAAAACAATCTATTTTAAATTGTTTTTAGGTATGAGTTGTGTTCTGCTTTGCGACTTATCTCGTTGTCAAGCTCTGTATAAGATCTAATGTAATTATAAATTCAGATTATCCACACAAGACTTCTACAGTCATGCTGGCGGCACAGTGGTGCTTTCAGCTAAACGCACACACACACTATCTGTTTTCATCTGGTCTGATAAATGTGTTCAATGCATTTCTTTTCTCAGAAAACATCTGAAACGGTCTTTAGAGTCAGCATGGTTGACTTGTATCTCTGTGTCTCCATTCAGGGTCTGCATCCTTTGAAGGACTCGGCCTTTGTGGTCTTCGAAGGCGAGTCCTTTAGAGAGACTTTGTTAACCGGGTCAGCCGTTGTTAAATGGGACGGTCTAGTCTTTGGAGCATTTCCTGGTTGCATCATCAGATGTTTTACCCTTACGTCACGATTTCTGGCCACGCGATGTCGCCATTTTCTCTCTTTCTTTCTTCCCTTTCAGGAGCGCAAAGAATCTTGGGATATGTGAGGCCACGAAGGATAGTAGCAGTGCATCCTCCAAAAACAGGGAAAAGAGGGAGCCTTTGGATTGGAACAGCCTTCGTGCTGTGTTGTTACGTAATTGGCCTTCAAATGCTCCTCTGAAGGATGCAGACGCTGAACTGAGACACAGCAAATGTTTGCTAGCTTGTAGTATTTCTTCTTCACTACCTACGCTGGTGCACTGCAGCACATCTCGGCATGATACCGCCACCTGCTGATCAGTGAGGATGGCGAAGTCTAGAACCTCATAAGGAACCTTTAAGTCATGAGGATTCATCAAGTCTGTTTGGAAAAACCCGCCTGTAGTTGAAATATTTCAGTCTTGACAAAGTTTGTTCACTGGATGATTAATGATCAGATTTCGAAATCTTTTATACTGAAATCCTTTGTGTAAACAGGAAACATGAGTTTGTCAGGACAAAGATATTCAAAGCGTTCAGAGGTCAAAATCCAGAATGTAAACATGTTTTACCAGTTTGTTGTTGTCGTAGACATTTTCCTTCTTCAGTGAGTCGAAGTCGCTGCAACAGAAGAGATTAAAAAAAAATGAGTAACTAAACACGAGTACATCCAACTTCCCTTCCTCGTCTGTTTGTTCACAGACAGTCGAGGCCCGACGCGTGTTATTTAGTCATGCACAACAACGTATGTCGTGACACTGACAGCATGACTTGTCAATACAATACACATAGTGTCACATGTCTGCAGTCGGTGTGTCATAACACTGACACTTCTGCAGAGAGCTCAGTCTGCGTTCATCACAGGCCTCCAGGTGTTTATATTAGTGACCTGAGGCCTTTAACTTTAACTTTAACCTTTATTTAGTGCTTTAGCCCATTTAAACATGAAATATGGCTGCAGGTAAAAACAGGGACAGAGACGACCGGACCAGCTGCGTCTCCTATTAAACTGAAACTATCCGCCACAACGACCTCACTGGAACAAAACCAGGCGTCTCTGTGTGAAACTGGCCAACGTCCAACTAGAAACGATGAGTCAGTTCTTTGGAATATTTCAAAAAATCAAACCAAAGTCAGACGCTGACGGATCTTATTCAGAGCATCTTGCGCCACTTTGCAGCTGTCAAGTACAAAATATTAACCATTATTCCCGTCTGGAAATTCCCCAGGAGTTATCAAAAAATTCCTGACAAGGGAAAAAAAAACAAAAGGCATGTCCTTTTTAGTTTCCTGTAAAAAGTGAGTAACAAACATTTGATTAAGGCGCCTGCATGATTGGATTTTCAGCTCAGACTGCACAAACTTCAACCCAAATAATAACTAACAGGGAGCACAGAGATTGGAAGAGCTGAGACAATTAGTTGATTCATTGATTTGTCATTAAACAGAAACCAAACGACAGAATTTGGATCATTAGTAACTCCTTTTAGATGTTTATCATGCAAAGATTACAAACACATACCAGCTCCTGCTTCTGAAATATGAGGGTTTGCTGCAGTTCTCCTTTTCATATCGTTGTAAATTAGATTTCTTTTGGTTGTGTAAGACAAAACAAGCGTTGCTGAGACATCACCATGGACTCATGGGACATGTGTTGAGTATTTTTCCTTACAGAGACGCTTCAGTGATGATAAACATCGCTGGTCGCAGCCCTAAACAGGATGAGGTCTCAGGAGCAGCTAAGGTTTGTTGTGCAACTTTGATTTATAACTACGAGCATTTCTTTAAAGAGGTAAAGCGAAGTGCTCTTTCTTTGCCTGAGGCCGATAGCTTTCAATGTAGTAGACTATTACCGAAGTATGCAAGATATGTGGTTGTTCTGGAAGCAAAAAAATTGATTGATTCCATTCAGGCTCGACCGCTTAGCCACGTATCCAGATGAACAGATGTACGACTTGTTACTCACTATCTTCAATTTTAGTGTGACGGAGCAGGTTGAACCACATACAGGCAGATAAACGGTCACACCTAAATATATATGTGGTGTCTATAATTATTGGGGTCAATGTTGATACGAGTTTTACAATAAACTTAAAGGTCAAACTGTTTACGATTAAGACGAATCATATTTAAGAATAATAGATCTACAGAGCTTGAAATGCAGATGCAGAACAGACATATCTTTTTTCATCTAAAAATATTATTATGATTGTGAATTAACATTTTCTGGTCCAAGATAATTGTTTTTGTCTGTCTCTGTGTAAGAACTCTGGTTGGTTCAAGCTTCTAACAAAGTTTGTGGGTCATAAGTATTAGACTGTTGGTATCACGTGGTATCAGTGTCTCATCAGCAATCAAGAATCGTAGAAAAGGCGCAAAGATGTCTCATTTCTATTTACAATATGTGACCAAGATGCTTCACTGCCCTCCAGGACTAGCTAGCTACCATTAGCAATGTTAGCATTACAAGCCTTTGCAATAGCAATGTTAAGTTTGACGAACAAGTCATGGTGCACTTTACAGCAGAAAAAGGCAATGTCTTATTTTACATTAATCTATAAAAGATCTCCCATAACAATGTCCTGGAAGCTTTTTATTGACAGGCCATAAAGTTTGCTAGCTAGCTTTAACGTTAGCATTGGCAATGTTAAGTTTGCCGCACAAGTCCCTGAAGCTTTTTAGCAGCAGCTCACAGCCTGTATCGTTCCATATTAATGACATTTTATATCAACCTACAAATTAAAAAACTATCAAAATAATTACTAAAATGTATGTTTTGTGATAAGCTGATACTGTAACTGAATTTAAAACAGTTGAAAAGACGCTAAAGTTTGCAAGCCAGCTTTGGCGTTAGCATTAGCAATGTTAAGTTTGTTGCACAAATGACAGAAGCTTTTTATTGGCTGCTCACAGCCTTTATAATTTAATTACATTGAAAACAATTACTAAAATGTGTATTTTGTGACAAGAAGAAAAGAAGTTAGCGTTGATGTATGCTAGCTGGAGTTAGCAACAGTAGCTAGGGCACCAACTGACAACAGATGGCAGATGATTCGATCATTTTTCTGCATTATGATCAATTCAAAGAAAAGATTTCATGAAGGCAACACTTTATATCTGTCATAGACCAATATCGGCTGATAATTATTTCCAACTGATATATTATTAGCTCTAATTAGTGTCTTAGATTTTTTTTTAACTGATCCAGCAAGAACTTGAGACTGAGTGTTGTTGATGTCTCAGGTCCACCGATAATATAAATGTTTAGCAACAGTGTTGACAGAATTAGAAAAACATCACATGTTGTCAGGTAAACTGTGTTTCTGCCCCCCTTCAGTCCCTGGTCTACACAGATCCTCAGCTCAGGTCCTGCTCCTGGTTTTCCTGCAGACCCGTGAACCGAAAGTTTGTCCCCTTTTCATCAAACAACTTCTGAATCCTACAGCCGAGCTCAGCAGTCAAACCAGCAGACTGCTTCTTCCCCTAAACAGCCAGGAAGCAGTCAGGCAACATGCAAAAACACACACTTCATTCAGTTCTGTTCTGGTCCTCGTACTCACATGAGATCCGGTCTGTGTATGTGTATGAGGGCGCAGAACGCCATGCCGTCCCTGAAGGACGTGGTCATGTTGGTGATGGCCACGTCCCGGTAGCCCTCACACCGGAGCCGGCACCACTGCTGCAGCGCCTTCACGGCCGACATCCTGGAGCTCAGGTCCCGGACTGATCCGATCCGACTGTGAGAGCAGCTGAGCGGCTGTAGGCTGACGGAGCTCCCCCCTCTTCCTCCTCCTCCTCCTCCTCTTCCTTCTCTTCCTCCAACAGCAACAACACACTTGTGAAAGTTTCCACAGCAGCAGCAGCAGCAGCCTGGACACACGGTGTATCCAGGAAGTGTGTGTGTGTGTGTGTGTGTGTGTGTGTGTGTGTGGGAGGGAATCACCTTTTCTTGAGTGAGAACATGGATGTGACACCTGCGTGGGTGGAGCTCAGTTTACCTTTGTGTTGGTGTGTGTGTGTGTGTGTGTGTGTGTGTGTGTGTGTGTGTGTGTGTGTGTGTGTGATAAGATAAGATCTGTGTTATCAAAGTCCAAAGTATTAATTATAGCTCGCACTCCTCCCGGGATTGTATTGGAGTTTTTCTTTTGTTTAGCCTCTAAAAAAAACCCCATTATGTGTCATTTGTTTGCAGTCATGTCATCGAAACTCCCCCTCAAAATCCCCACAAAGTGAAACTGAGGGTACGTCCTCCCTGCTGAGTCACCCGAGGAGAGTGTGCGTCTATAGCTGCTGCTGGTGTGTGAAATAATGTCGTGGATCTATTTCAGGAGCTCATGGAGGACAGACTGTGGAACCAGTTCACCAGGTGTAAGCCGGCCTGTCCCGTCCTGTCCTGCCGGCAGGGTGTGTTGAAGTGGGCGGGCTGGTGTCTGTTCACAGAGCTACCTGACACCTGCACACATGCTCAGGTGTAGCAGGGCCTCGTTGGTAAAGCAGAGACTTTCTCACTGATCCAGGACTTTGCTTCAACACTCCTCGCTTTAGTGTGTACTGCTTGTTTCTGTTCCTGTTTCATGTCGGTGTGTTGGCAGAATAATCTGCAGGTTTTTAAGTAAGTTAGGTGGAAAAAATGAGGCCACGTGGGAACGAGAACACCTCTAACGCCACCGTGTGATCTTTTATAGGACGCCACAGACGTGTTTCTGTCATCAGACGTCACCGATATTAAAACAAAAAACACAATATTTAAAATCTTGGTAAACAGTTTGTCCACTTTCTCTCAAACTCAGGACAAAAATCTTTCATTTTCAGTTTCCTTTAAGGAGTTTTTCCTCTTTTTTAAAGTGTTTGTTCAGTCTTTTATGACTTTATTCATAGAACAGTTTGCAGAGATGACAGGAAATGGCATGAAAAGGAGGGAAGACACGCAGTAAAGGACCACGGCTGAGACTCAAACACCAGTGCCGCTGCTCCACCAACTATCATTTTACCAATCTGTCCAGTCAAGTGTGTGAAATTCAACCGTGCTCTTCCATTTTGTGTCACACAACGGGGCAGATAAAGCCTGTGTGTGTGTGTGTGTGTGTGTGTGTGTGTGGTTGACCTGCAGTCCTGGTTGTTGTCAGCACACTGTGACATCACTGTCGGGTGTGTTCAAACTTTCAACCCTGAAGAGGTTTTTTTCTGCTGAGTCGACACACTGAGACCTCTAAAACGTCACGTAAGGTCAGATGGGTTTAGTGTGACATGACCGTGTCGTGGTCCTCCCTCTGCGTGAACTTCCTCTTCAGACAAGTGACAGTGACGTTTCTTTTAAAGCTCACACATTACTCCACGCTCTGAATCATCGTGTTCCTCTGTGTTTGTCAGGGGTCAAACTGTGTTTTTCTATATTTACACTGGTCACACGGTCCTCGTTGCGTCACAGATGGACTCGATGGACACAAGTTAAACCGGCGATGATGAATTAAAGCTTTGGTCCATCATGAGAATCTGTCACTGGAGGGGAAATCTGTTAGATTTAAGATGAACAGTTATATGACACACACAGATCTTAACTGCAGCTGATATGAAGGAGAAGAAAGCCAAAGAAAGAGAAAGCAAGAGAAGAAAATCTGATAACA
>CAEMYA010000034.1:249856-261073 GCA_903131615.1 Diplodus sargus
GCTCGCCAGGCAGCCAGTGGCCAGCTGTCACATAAAGTGTCCGCGCCCTAAATTAAACAAAACCAGAAGCCTTAAAATAATATAAACCCTTGTTTACACCGGGCAGTAAACATGTAAAAATGGCTTAACTTCCAACCAAAGACTTCCGCCGACGCTCCAAAAAAAAATTATTCACCGTTTTTAAAGATGTTTCTTTCACAATGTTAACTTCTTGGGAAAAGTCTTGTTGGGCCCCAGTGCATCACAGTTTGGCTCCTACGAAGGATGGCTTCAAATCCTGGCGCTCTTCCTGCAGGCTTGGCACTCACCAAAAAGAGTTTTCTGGCTCTGTTTTTACTTCCTGGTTATGCAGTTCATTGGCGGTGTCCCAATTCAGGGTCTGCATCCTTTGGAGGCTGCACATCGCCGCGCGAAGGCTGTCCCAATTCGAAGGCTCCTCCAAATGCAGCCTATAAATGCTCCTTCTTTTCCCTGTTTTTGGAGGATGCACCGCTACTATCCTTCGCAGCCTCCCATATCCCAAGATTCTTTGAGCGCCCAGAAAAAGAAGAAAGAAAGAGAGAAAATGGCATAGATCGTCACTATCGCGGGCCTGGGTCGCAGAAATCGTGATGTAAGGGTAAAACATCTGGTGACGCAACCAGGAAATGCTCCAAAGGCGAGACCGTCCCATTTAACAACGGCTGACGCTGTTAACAAGGTCTCTCTGAAGGACTCGCCTTCAAAGACCGCAAAGGCCGAGTCCTTCGAAGGATGCAGACCCTGAATTGGGACACAGCTGTAGAATATGTACCGTTGTTTATGGAACAAACCTCAACCTCACAAGACTACGATTGTGAACATGATAACTTTAACATGTTAGCGTAGCCACTGTAGGCATGTTAGCAGGTTAACGTTAGCGTGTAGCTCTGTAGCGCTGTGCCCGAATACAGCCTCAGAGTTGCCGGTCTGGCTGAACTTTAGTCTTGTTTTTTGAAACAACTCTTTTTCCCTTTTTGTAAATGAGTTTATGCAAAACTCGGATGATCATCCATGTGTGACATTCTTTCGCTTAATCATTACCGAAATCTAAATTGATCCTCAAACTCGCCAAAAACTTGACTTGAATTCACAAAATTGATGGCATGAATATAAGTGCACATAAACAAGGAGCACACACACTCTTGAGGAGGAGTTTTTTGTTGTACTGTTTATATCACCCAGACAGTAAAAGAAAGACAAAGGAACAAAGAAGCTGCTTTTAGCTTCTTTGTTACCGAGACTCTCGATAAACATCTGTTCAAAATGATCCAACATGTTTCATTTTGCGGAGCACAATATGAGCCTTTAAGTATGAAGTAAAGCTAAAAAAAACATGACTCAACTTCACAGAACATGCAACCTCAGAACACCCCGACTGAAACGCTTCCTGGCAGCAGTAAGTGTTTCTCAAGAAGAACACGTAAACCCTGAGAGTAAATCACTTCTTTTTTTTTTTAAATACTTCTCTTTTCATACCACTGGAGCACATTTATTTAAATCAAACATGAACAGAATCCCCCCGTCATAGAAGTCCCTGTGAAGTCCTGCACTGTCCCCCACGTCTCCCGCATGCCGACCATACAAACACCCCCCACGCACAAATACTTAATCCTCCCAAATCCAGACAGGAAATGCCCTCGTCAGTAGAGCAGAATGCTTTTGACAGACCCCCGCTTGCTCTTTCTCCCTCGCTCTGCTCTCTCCTCCCCCCTCCTCCTCCTCCTCTGCTGAATGATATATGTGCCCTTCCACAAGCTGCCATCTGGAAACAGTTAGCCCGTGAACGTTTGCACAGAGCCAAGAAAAACACGTCTATCTATAGAGTCCATCGGTTGTTGAGGGATAATTCAACCGTGCTATCAGAGGGGGAAATATAGGACGAGCTGGTTGCTTTCACTTTCTGGATCGTGTGTGTGTGTGTGTGTGTGTGTGTTGAGGACAATTAAATACTTGTTTGCTGTCATGACTCATGAGATCCAGTCAAAGTTCTTGGCTGAAGTGCTTCTTTTAGTTTACGGCTTGTTTCTCTGGTTAGTTTCTAAGGAGAGCAGCTCAAACTAAGAAGAGGTATTTTTATTTATTTATTTTTTATATAGAGGCAAGCAAAAGCTTATCGCCGCAGTCCTCGGATGACCCCTCGTATCTTAATGACAGACATCCTGATACTCGTCTAACTGTGTGACCCCTGGGGTTAAAATGGTGGACAATAAAACACACACACAAAGAGAGAGAGAAAGAGAGAGGAGCGAGGCTGCAGAGGGATGGAGAGCTGATGGCAGGAAAACACTCAGACAAAGAAGAGAAAGAAGTAAAAAATAAGTCAGAATCCGTTCTGCTGTCAAGACAACAGCAGGAGGATGTGATATACGTTTTAAAGATGTCCTCCTGACATGTACTTACACATTTAAAAGCTACAAATACGATACGTTTTCGTATTAAAGGAGACCTATTTCGTTCCTCTGCTTTAGTTTATTATACACAGTAGATTCTTGTGCATGTAAAAGGTTTTGCAAATTCAAAAAGCCTGAAGTCCGTTCCTCTCTCCAAGAGAAAACACTGCGCCTGAAGCTCCTGAAGCTCCTGAAGCTCCTGAAACGTCACGTCAGTAGTCCCGCCTTTAATCCTGTGACTTCGTGACATCACACTGTGTCACAAAGTCACACATTTGCATAATTAAGGTCTATAATCACAGTAGACGTGAAACAAACTGGAGGCTGAAAACACCAGAGACACTGTGAGCTGTGCTGGCTCAGGCTTGTGTGAGCTGACCAATCAGAGCAGACTGGGTAATCAGGAGGAGGCGGGGCTTAAAGAGAAAGGAGCTAAAACAGAGCTGCTGCAGTGGACAGTTTGAGAAAACTGATGTGTTTTTGAGCATTAAACCTCTTCTAGTAGTAACACTAAATAAAAAGACGAACCTGAAAATGAGCATTATGTCTCTTTTTATTTAAAATATCTATATGCAAATATTTATCTTTTTGCAAATGTGCAACAACTACTCGGCAAAATATGTCTCCTACTTCACTGTAAAGGTTATTTTCATTGTATGTGCTCAGGCTTCAAGCTTCCACGTCACACTTGCTGAATATTGGACCAGTATTAGTATTTTCAATTTGGAGCTATGAAATCTGATTTTCAATGAGCACAGAGAGAATTTACACTCAGCACTGAATGTAAAAACAGCTTCCGAGTGTCAAACTCTGCTCATCCATCATCCTACACAGTATTGTGGTATGAACAGTGGTATGAAAACTGACGGTTTTCATAACGTGTGCATCTGTATTGAATTCTACCATGTAAGTGTTATTAAAAAAAAAGGGGGGAAAAATCTTGTAACGCTGTTAAAAATGTTTCTGAGTTGGTTATTGAATGTCATACCATTGCAACCCGACTACAGAGCTATGACGCTCAAACAGTCAGCTGTAGGGATGAGAAACAGAAACACATTTTAGACTGAAGGTGAGTCTTTAAGAGAAGAAAATATCTGTAACCGGCCAACACACACAAAGATGTGAACTTTAATGGCTCCAAGAGCAACTGTAGTAAAATGAGGTAAACATTAACCACACGTTATCATTTCTTAATCTACAAAGGTTGTAATTCACTCTAGAATAACACGTATTAAGAGATAAAATAGCCGTATTGTAATATTATTGTAAAACTGTCTGTAGTTTAATCTGGTTCCTGATCATTCTTCATTATTAAGTAGTTTAAACCTGTTGCTGATCAAATATGTTGCTTTGATCAGAGTTGTAGTGGCAGAGAACATAATCTGTTAAACTTTCTAATTTGGAGCTTAGACCTGGAAAAACAAACACTGCTTTTCAACACTTAAAACAGACAAATATACAAAAAAAAATCTTTTTAGCCACAACAATCTTTGCAGCATTGAGAAAGTGTGTCCTCTAGTGGCAGACGTGCTCCAGCACCTCACATCAGAGTATAATGTAGACAAATAAAACCTGTGGATCATAAAAGGGCTCAAAATTAATGTTCTTTTGTTTTGTTGTTTTAGAAAAAGAGGTTTCAAGACATCAGCTTTCCATTTTCGTCACCTGTTGATGCCCAAAAGATGCTTATCATTAAACAGAATAAACCCACTACAACTCCAGCAGTTCTCATATTGTTCATTTAATTAAATTCAGCAATTACACAAAGAATTAGACACAAGAATTCATCATAAAGTACTGCACAATTTCAGCAACCTGAACACAAACAACAGTAAAATATAGAATCTGCATCGATGTCTTTAAAAGCTCAAGAATATTTCAGGGGGTTTGGCGAAGTTTCCCTTCAACAGCACAACATGCATCGACGGCTTCTTCAGCAAACCATACTGGTATAGTTAATCTGCTCTTTAAAAAAGGTGCAAAACAATAGATTCTAATCAGATTTTCACAGCATCACGGTCATATCATGTAAGCACATATAAGCGAGAAATACAGGCAGAACTTTTCATTGAAATCGTCACTGGACCAGCTCGTGAAACGTACCTGTGGTTCCTTTAATTCTGCCGTCAGACGTGTCAGAAAACCAGTGCAGAGAGACTTCACAGTAAAATGTTTGTACGGCTGGTCTATTATACTCTTTAGTTATGCAAGTAGTCCTCGTGCATAGCAGTACTCTGGTCTTCAGGGTTGAAAACGGGCTTAAAGCTCGACAAAAAGGCTCATCGGGAACAAACCCAGGGACGCTCAAACACACACAAACAGGAATCATAAGGCACCTGCATCCACCTTTACAATACTTCAGTGTAGTGCAAAAAACAGGCTGTAAACAGCAATCGAGCACATTATTTTTTAAACTCTATTCAGACGCATTTTCAGGACGGCAGATCATCGTCTCTTTCACTTATTGCACGTCGTCTTTCCGCTGGTGAGAATTAAAAAAAAATAATAAAAAAAGGGGATTTGATCTATGAGCTGAGACAAGCTTTTAGTTTTTAGTCCGGTCACAGTTCAGCTATAAGTTACTGGACATTAAATTACGTTGTAGATATTTAAAGCTGTAGGTCATCGACTGCATATTGTTGTTCACTTACACAGAAATGCTCAAGTCCATTTTTTTAAAACATTGCCTTATAAATATGATTAACACAAACTCGACCGTTGACCTCAGTAAATCCAAAGTACCGACACTTTTTTCTTCTCTGTGCTCCAGAACATTAGCTATGAAATGAAAGCAATGACTCCCAAAAGGTACAAACGTCTCCACTGTCCACCTAATAAAAAACACTCTAACCTCAGTTATCCTCTTTAACCTACAACGTTCTGGAGCTCAGAGACCAAAACACGCAGAAACATCTCTGTCCTGACACTTACAGGCTGCACTGCACGCCAGCTTGTGATTTAAAAAAAAAAGCTAACAGCAAATAAAACCACTGATTAAAAAACAAACAAAAGATCCGATTCATCACATCCAGCTGACGGTGAAGTTCTGACTGAGGTTGAGACCGAGATCAGCAACTGTCAACACCTGCAGAGAAAGAGAGGAGAGAAAACATTTCAATATATACCTCCAGGTGTCAGATTCAAATATTGTACTTGTAATCTTGTTTTGGTGCATGTGGTCGGTCACCAGGGACGTTTACTACTTTATTTTTAATTGTCTGCGTCTGTCCGTTCACCTCTGCCCCCCTTAACCTCACCTGGTTGGCTCTGTAGGTGAACGGTGCATCCTGGGAGTTCACCAGCACTCTGCTCGGCTTCTGCTTCACTCCATAGAAGGAGGCCGTCTCCACCGTGATGAATGTGGCCTCCTCGTGGGTCCGGAGCACCTCCGATGTCATCACGTTCTACGTAATCAGGCAGATGAGTGTTAGATACATCACAGCACGCGTTTGAGCGAATGCTGCTTCAAAACAAGATGTGCGACAGGGCTGAAATTACTGGTTAATCACAAACTGAATCGGAATCAGATTGAGGCAGAACTTGTTGAAAATTGGCACCTGTGAGACGTTGAAGACGATGTAGGCGTACTGGTTGTTCTCGTAGGTGTCGATGCTCTCTCCGTCGTCCCAGAACAGATCTCCGCTGGCTGAGCCGTCGTCGGAGAGAGCCGAGACCAGATGAAGCGGCTGACCGCTGCTCACCCACAGCGTCAGGTTGGGCGCCTGAACAAACAGACGCAAGGAGTGAAAAATGTGTGACAATGGAAACTTTCTTTGAGGAACAAGGAGTTTAAGATGCATCTCAAAACTTCAGCTCATGGAACCAAATCTGCAGTCAATGCATTCCTAAATACTGCAAAAGCAAGAAAATAGGAATTTAGGGAAACTGACACTTCCAAACAAAAGACCTTAAACACGTCCAAAGCTCCTCTCTCTGGTGAAGCTACTGCTGATTTGGAGGCTTGTCAGATGTATCGAAACAGACACATCATCATCTTGTTTCACCGCCTCAGGTTTTGAAAGTAACACAAAATGATAAAGAAGCTTTGGCATGACAGTGATACTTCTATTCCAATCAGAAAATGAAAAGAAGGAGGATGTGAGGTTCGTAAGTTTATAGCAGGAGGATTATTCTGCTTCATTGCATGTTGTTTTTCGGACTAGCTGGTTTGTAGATGTGCAGCAGTCGCATGATGACATTTTGGTCCTACGTTCTTGACGCAGGCTGTCTTCTTGAATTTGGATTCAAAACTTTTTCTGTCACATTTGCCAACTTCTGGGGCCCAAACTTGTCCAGAGTAAATGGGCCTGTAGGTGTAGGTGAGGTAATCAAGAATAATTCAGGAAAAAAAAACAACAACAATGCACCAAGTTTACCTGCGTTGGTGTAACAGAGCCCTCGCGCAAATGCAGGTTGATCTTATCTAGAGGTGCGTCGAGTCGCAGTTCTTCGCCTTTACAGCGCACGGCTTCGCCCTTTGAAGCAGATGAACATGTGACTGTTAGTAAACTCTTTAAATCTCTGTAATCTGTGTGTGTGTGTGAATGTTGGTAGTAGGTCTCACCGTGTAGTAGTCATACCACAGACCCTCTGGGAAGTAACCTTCCACATAGTCCACTCTAGGATCCAACACCGGTGTCACCAGTAAACTCTTCCCCCACAGGAACTGTTTGTCGATCCCATAGGTTTTGATATCTTTTGGGAACCTGCATACAGGATATGTATGTCAAAGATCCTTCCAGTGCAGCCGAAACAACAAATTAGATCAAGATAAAAACGTGCAGGATTACTCACTCAAACATGAGCGGCCGTGCGACAGTGTGTCCGTGTACGTGTGCGTGATGGAACAGAGTGTAGAGCAGCGGGAAGAGAGAGTAACGCAGCAGCAGAGCCTGTTTTATGGCTGTGCGAGCCAGAGGGCTGAAAGCTGTCGGGTCCTGAGGCTGCAAGTTTAAACAGAATAAATATGGTGCTAGTCCGTTGGTACTACAATGATTGGAGAATTTCAGCTCCAGACTATTATTTTACTCATTGGTGACACTGGAGCAGAGATGTTGAGCGCTCACCCTCATGTTGATGGTGTTGTGGTTGCGAGTGAAGGGATAAAAAGCTCCCAGCTGCGTCCAGCGGACACAGAGTTCCTCCTGCGGCTCCTCGCTGAAGCCACAGATGTCTGCTCCCACCAGCGGGATGCCCAGAAGGTTAAAGGTCAAGATACCTGAAGAAGACAGAACAGAGGTGGACAACACCGGAATGAAACACTGATGAGAATCTTGATTAAGTTTGAGAGAAATCGAGAGAGAATAAAGTGACGACAAGTTGAGAATCTGAGACAGAGATTCATTATTAAACTAGTGACAGACAAGTCTAATAACAACCCATCAGCCTGGGCGTTACTGCTCCTCCTTACTGTACTGTAGTTGACAGACTAATTACAGAGCAGTGTGCGCAACAAAACGTGTGTAGCTGCCACTTAACTGTAATGAAGATCTTTAGAAGCGCACAACCTTCAAATTAGCAGCTGTACAACAACATAAGTGTGTCATGAATCCTGTAAATATGCAGGCTCGTGAGGAACAACATGGCAGTAAAGTTGCTGTCACTTAAAGCTGTATCAGTTTATTTTGGCTACAGAAGACACACAGCTGACACAATATCAGCTGATAAAGTTATTTAACAACACTAGCGATCATTTGGAGTCCTGCTTGTGTTCAGCTGACGGAATTCTGTTTTGATTCCTTTAAATTCTCATTAAAAACACACTGGCTTCTTTAGCTTTAGCTCTTTAGCTGGAATCAACTTTGCTCACCAGCTAGTTGCTATTTTTATTGAAAATATCTGCCTGCAGCGTTGATGGAAGCCGTGAGACTGAAGCATACTGCAAATGTGCAGGTGAAATAATGAGACGAAACATTTCTAAAGACGCTGAACGCGTTCAAAAAGCTCTGAAAAGTTGTTGAAACTTCACCACAAGTGACCGCTTTCAAATTACAAACGACGACTTCATTGTTGACATACAAATACGACAAATTGAGCTTTTAAAGTTATGATTAAAGGGATGAAGCAGCTCTTTTGTTGATTAAGATAAACTAATTTTAAATGCGTGATTACAGGTCAGATATATTAAAACAGAATTAAAATAAATAAATAATCATTCTGTATGTGTGAGAACGCTTTGATGTGTTATCTGAATACTCGCCTCAGCTGATAAATGCATCTGAATGATCTCACCTGCTATAGACGTGTACAGGTCTTTCCACTGGCTCCTGTTGTCTCCCAGCCAGTGACCGGAGTACATCCCCTGACTGGGGAAGGTGGAACGAGAGATGACAAAAGGTTTCTTCGCCACGATCCGCTTCAGAGCGCTGCACAGGAGTGGACACAGCGGAGAGACAGAAGATTGTTCAGCATTTTATATTTGTTTTGCATCTGTCTGTGTGTGTGAGTGTTACAGGTGTTGACCTTGCAGATGCCTTTGCTTCCATGAGTCCGTAGAGGCTGTGCACATTATAGTGTATGGACAGCTTCTGCTGTGCAGTGGCGCACACAGTTTTGGCTCTCAGCAAACCTCCGAGTATACCTGAGAGAGAAGAGATGACACATTTTATTATCTACTCTGTTATTTGTGTTTATGTGATGTCGGTTGTGGGATGTGTGCATGAGATCTCCCACCGGGTGTGTAAGGAGGATTCTCGAGACTGTTTGATGGACAGCCTTTGGTCGACCCATCCAGGAAATTTGACGGCTCATTCATGTCCTAAAAAACAAACAAGATAAAGTTCAAATAGTAGATGTGGAATGGAGAGAGAGCCACGAAAGTAGGGATGCAACTTTTCAATTTTACTTTGATTGTCGATTAATCTGTCAAATATTTTTTCCATTAAGCAAGAAGTTTTTTATCCGAATGTCTCGTTTTGTCCACAACCACGAGATTTTCAGTTTGCTCAAACCGATTGATTGATTATCATAATAGTTAGTGATTCCCGTACTTACAATCCAAACACCATCAAATGGCACCTTGTCATGGAACCTCTTAAGGTTGTCGTACCACCACTCGTGCGTCACTTCGTTAGAGAAATCAGGATACGCTGTCAGACCAGGCCACACCTGGAGGGACAGACGGAGAATCTTAAGACTAAAACACCCTTAATGTTTGCTGTTGACAGCAGAGGACAGAAGGGAGGTTGTAACTGTGTCTTCACATAATCATCACAGGATCAACTGTCTCACCGTCCCAATGAGTGTTTTTCCTTCAGCGTCTTTGATAAAAATGTCTCTCCTCAGTCCTTCATCGAACGGCCAGTATGAGCCCGCCGGCTGTGAGCTGCTGATTCCTGGATCCTGCAGGTTGAGACACAGCCGTCACACAAACGCGCCACATCAGACACAACACACACACACGTATGAAAGCAAATATAATCCCCTGTGTACCAGGATCATGACGTAGCGCTGGTCATGTGCGTGAAGGTCTTTGACCAGATCAGGCAGCGTGGCGAACTTTTCTGAGTCAAAAGTGAAGTCCAGAAAATGTTCCATGTAGTCGATATCGTTCCACTGGACGTCCTGCGAGCAAACCAACACGTACAGTATTAATCATTTTATGAAGAACTCAACAAGCCACACTAACAGTCGAACAACATAAACTGTCTTCACCTGGGGTATCCCATAATTTCTCATGCTCTTCACGGTCTCCCAGGTAGAATCACTACTGTTGTAGCCCCAGCGGCAGAGATGGTAACCTAAAGCCCAGTAGATGGGCATCGCCGGGTGGCCTGTGAACACAAGGAGGGATGAAGAGGGAGAAGAAACATCAGGCAGGAGGACACGACCGTTAACACCTTCAACAAACTCTCAGGCTAACAGAATTACATCCAGTACAGTGTCTGATTACACTAAACAGGCTGTACAGTTATTTTTCACTCTTGATGCCACAAATCTTCTGCAAGACGTGTTGAATCTTTTCTGTCAGCAAAATTAATTTCATATTCAGCACTTATGTAGGTGCTTGTGGTTGTGTGTCATGATGAATAATCTCTGTTTTAGAAGGAGAAGAGGAGGAGGAGGAAGATAAAGTTTTCTGAAGCTGTTCATATCTATTAACTCAACATTACTGCATCAATGACAACACGTACTGACCTATGACATCCACGTACTGCTCGATCACTGAAGCCGGATCCGGACCGAGGAAAACGTAAAAGTCAAGGATTCCACCGATGGTGCGCCAGGTGAGAGCAGGCGCGGGCTGCAGGATCACATCTGATGAAACAGAGCAACTTCTGATGAAACATTTGACCTTTATAAACAAATCCTCCTGCTTAGGACAACACAACCTCTGAGCGACTTGTTATAAAACACTTGAAGCTGATAATTACTGACTCTGCAGTCACATTTCTCTGACACTGCAGACAGTCGTGATGGTGAACTGTCATGTGGGATGTCTGTTTTGAGGAAATTGCTTAATGTCATGAGACGCTGTAGGAATTGTTCCCCCCTCTTCAATACTAATGTGTGTTATTGAACGGAGTGAAACCTGAAGTGAGAGTATCGGGGCGACATGCAGACTGACCCATTGCGTTGCTGTTCAGCAGGAAGAAGCCGTGCGCGTTCCCTCCGTCCTCCATCGCCAGGTAAAACGGATGGGCGCCGTATAGGTTTGTCTGTTCCTACAATGTGGAGAGAAACACACAGTTATGATGAAAAACTTTCACCTCATTTATGCAACTGAGCTGCGCATTCAATCGAGCCATAATCCAGAGCAGAAAAGTCATGAAGAAGAATACAGCCCTGACTGAGGAAGAGTAGATAA
>CAEMYA010000034.1:261423-286126 GCA_903131615.1 Diplodus sargus
ACTCAAATCACACACTGGTTTTAACTACAAACAATGACAAAAAGAGGAATCTCCGTACCGTAGGAGGCACATCTCTGGCCCACATGGTGAGTGTGTTCCAGTGGACATCGTGCAGAAAGGAAGAGCGATGCTCGCCCAGGCCGTAAATGAACTGACTCGGCAGGGAGGTGGAGATCTGGAGAAACTGATCCGCGTAGAAGAGAGGAGCCACCGTGGTGTTCAGACTAACAGAGACCGTTGAACGGGGGACACAGTATTGTATTGTTAATTCATTTATCACAACACACCTTGAGAAACGACGTCATGTAGCCTGTTAAACTTACAGCACTGCTCCTGTTGACTTCCTCTTCACTACGAGACCAAACGGCTGCTTTGAAATCTCTACGATGTAGGTCGGACTCTCTGCCTTCTTGGTGGCGTTGGGAACAGATATCGGGACTTCAAAGCGCGAGTTAGACGGGTCAGTGATCTAGATTGAGAAACACATTAATCAAATTACAGACCAGATAAAGATGTGATAAAAACCACCTGACTATCAACTGACTTATAAAGTTTATAAAAGGTACCTTTGGACCGACCTAAAAAAAAGATATCTCACCGACACATCAGTTTAGCAGCTGCAACAAAACCTTTTTGTTCACAATAAAGTCAGATTACTACATAAATAAATAAATATACAAAAACTTCATCTGTGTGACCTATTAAATATAACAACATAATGTTTACTCACCCTGACACGCAGCCGCGTATCTGTCTCGTGACGTATCTCTGCCTCCAGGGTGAGGATGTCTGCTGGGTAGTAGGTCTTCACCTCCCTCACCAGAGTCGCTTTCTGCCCCACGGATGTGTCGTTTATAGACACAAGCGAGTAGGAAGGAAAATCCGGAGGATAGAAACACCAAGGGATGCCGTTCCTCCCCGATGGGCGGCTGGCAGAGGAGGACGGAGAGGACGCACGCATAAAGCAACAGTTCCTCGCCTCACACAACTCTTTGGTCACAACCACCCCTCGTTCAGGGTAGCAATCAAACCTCCACGCCTCGGGGATTAAACTGCAAGCCTCCCGGCGGGCGGCGGCGGCCGCAGTGTCGTTTGGTCCTGTTTTTGCACCAAAGTCTGGCATTTTTGCAGGTGGAGGAGGTCTATGTGGCTGTTCTTTGGACGGCCTGTGCAGCCAGAACATGGTGCCAAGCAGCCAGCCGCCACAGAGGAGCAGCAGCAGGCAGCCAATCACCAGAACGCCCGTGGTGACGGAGCATGACGGCCTCCGCGGAAGCAAAGAGGCTTCCTCCGGGTCTGGAACCTTAAAACACAACAAGGAAATCCCGTCAGCAACAGACTCTGAAACAAGCTTTCAATCAGGAGGAGTCAGACTTATTCTTCTACACTGTTAAAAAAAGAACTGCTGATGCTTTCCAGTACGGGAAACCACACAAAAAACAATGAGAGGTTTTATATCTATTTTCCCAGGGATGCCTTACTGACTACAAACATAGAAAAAAAGTTGCTAGAACAATTTAATCGGGTACCTTAAAACAACCAAATAGTTGCCTTAAACCATAACAGAAATAGATCAGAATTACAAGTTACGATTGTGTCATGAACACTTAATCTCTGATAATTTCTTAATTAACTGTTTGGCCTTGAAATTGTGCAAAAATATTGGAAAATGACACTCAGAATTTGTTTAAATCCCAGCTGACGTGAGCAGTCAACAACCTTAAATGGTGTCACGTGATCCTGAAATAGTTGCAGATTATTATCGACTAGTCTTTAAAGTAACACCATCAAGTAATAAAATAACAAGCAAGACATCATTTAAGAAGCCAATCCTTTACACTTCTAGATCTGACAGCATGGTTAAATCAGAGGAAGCAGAACATGTAGATGACATATAAATATACATCATGAACTCACTGGAACGTCTTCGCGGACAGGACGAGGCTCTTCTGACAAAACCGCACTGGAAAACTGAACATCTTCAGGGTTCAACCGCTTGTACGACACCATCCTGATAGTGTGTTGTTTGTCAAAGCGAGCGACTGAACACAAAAGAGAGAGACAGAGACAGCAGAGCAAAGTTCAGTGCAATGGAAAAATCTAATTTCCTGCAGTGTGGAGTTGTTTGGAGAAGTGCGTATTAGAAGTGATGAAGTCAAAATGACAGTTTCTCTAATCTGACTGCTGATTTGAAGGGTTTCATCATAAGAGGAAGCAGATTCTGTGTATAAATGATGGGAACTACCATGATGATGATGGATTATCATTTCAACAGCTGGACAGTGAAGAAGACCAGACACATGTTAATGACACAATAACTTCTCATGGTGGTGCAGTTACCTCAATACAAGTCCAATGCTCATAATCAGATTATAACTATCCTGCGGTGTCTTTAAACTGTGGCACGTCGAGCCTTCAAATCGAGCTCACATGAACCTCAGCCAACAGAACCTAATCTTGACTCGATGAATGTCTCAAACACAACACTTCCAGTGACGCCTCATGATATAATTCCCCACATCTGAGGTGCTGTGACCACCCAAGTGCTGCACATTTTGTCCAAAGGACGCTGTGTTGTTGCTAACTTTAGCTAGCCACGCATAGCGAATCATGTGAATGTCAAAGTTCACCTGGGAGACGTTTGACCACTCGATAACTGGCCGTTTTGATTGCACCCGTGTAAATATAGAAACGTAAGTGTTCGCCAAAGACTGACAGAGTAATATTGCAGAAATACGGTTATTAGCATTAGCTAGCTTAAACTTTAACGGCGGTGTGCAGTAACTTTAGCTAACGCGAGCTAACGGTAAGTGACAAGAGCGCTCGCGCCGCCAGTACTCACCTGAACAGTTCTCCAGACAGATTAAAACACAGCATAAGGATCAATGTTTCCTTTAAGTGGGTGTTGTGTCGGCTAAGTTACTCGTGACGTCGATGACCTCGACAGTGAGCATGTTGCGCGTTTGTTTATCCACGTGGGACATTCACGTACCTCGTAATTTTGAAAACTTCCGGTTCATGAGCACCTTCACGAAATTCTGGGTCCCCAAAAAACTAAACTTAAAATGTAAACAGTGTTATGCGATAAAACATCAGACGACAGGCACATTGATATCTAAATAAATAAAGGTAACGCTGATTTATATTTCTTTTCATTTAAGGGGGCAGAGTGTGTTTTCTTGCCGCTGTGTTGCCTTCAGGTACAGCTTTGGGTCATGTAAAACCTGGATATGAACACTCAAGTCAAGTACGAACACCTGTAAATGTGCTTTAAATGGAGAAAGTTGACCATATCAGATAGAAATTTGAATATATAACCATTAGTTAATGTAGTATAACCGTATAAAATACAAACAAGTCACATTTTATTGTCTTGTAATATTTAATAGTCCATTTTGATTGATATTTCCCACATGCTAACGATTGAGTGTGCAGCTCAAATAGCCCACTGGCTCCAGGAGGTAAATCAATAATGCGCAAACGCTAGTTTAACGTGTGTGTTTTAACACAAATAATCTACCTCTGCCACATTATGTTTTAGTATTCTTTCCACCCACCTCTGAGCAGATTCGGTCAATCATACAAAAAGTGTGATGTAGTCAAAAGTTTAGGCTACCTGAAGGAAAGTGAACATGTTTTATGGATGACTGTCTTCTTCAAAAACATTTTGTCATGCATGACTGAAGAACAATTGGTTTATACTGGTGGAGAACATATGAAAATATATTTTTGATGCATCACTTTATCTAGAAACCTTCTTTCAATATTCCGTGTTTGGCTCTCTGTTAATGCAACCTCTTGATTTTCTATATGTCAGAACTCTAGAACTAGAGTTCTTTCTGGTATTTACATTATATGGATCTTACAAGTGTAAAAGATATTGTATATATGATGTATATCTTAAATATTTGACTTCGCAGACATATATTCATACATCTCGTCCATTTCTCGCCTGCAGTCACAAATCCCCAGTCAAAACAGTCTTTAATACTTTTATTGTTCAGTATAACATGTCCCATACAATAAGACAGAGGCAGCACTGGGCAGAATTTACCATCTACACGGTTTCAAGTTATTACCTTTTCTATCACAGCCTTAGAGAATGACGCCTTTACTCAAAATGGTTAGTTGGCCTTCAAGAGTTTTTCTACCAACCAGGTGAGTCTGATTCATTATTTGGTTGTTGAATAACTGCTGTTCAAAACAGACATTTAACAAAAAAAAAGGCAAAATGGTTTTGGCAAGAAGAACCTGATGAATATCACGATGATCCCACCGCTTCATTGACCGCTAAATCTTTGACATTCCAGTAGTTCACAGCCAGCTAATGAATTAGCTTCACCTGATTCCCAGACTGCTCATTGGCCCGCTTAACGTCTGATACAAAAACATGATATTTCTTCAGTCCAATTTCCACATACACAATTAGTTTCAATGATAAATACTGCATGGAAAAATGTGAAATCACAGACCTTTAATGATTCATTTGTACGACCATAAATACTAATGTGAGCGCGATATTTTCAATGCAACTAACACGGGTAAGAGTGATAAACGCGAATAAATATGACCACTAAAATTTATCATCTAAACATTTTCCAAGATTTTACAAAAGTTGTGTTTTGTGGGGAAATATTTGTCGGGTCATTTTGTCTGAGAATGTTGTTAGTTGCTGAACATCACCTGATGCGTCTGTTTCATTAATTTGTCAGCACCACTCTGGGTGTTAAATATTGTAGCTTTTATACATTTTTTGTGAACCACCACGTAAAGGGTTGAATGACGGTTTATTCACAGAGGTAGTCTCTTACTTTTCCCCTCTTACAATTCATGTTTTTACTGCCTTAAAATCTTGAATTGTAACACTACTACTGGTACATATCTCTATCTTTTATATAAATACATTATCAGTCATTTTTGTCTGTTATACACATATTAATTGGAGAGTTGTCGTCACTCTGTGATAAATCATCGTTCCTCAGACTGAAAGCAGACTCGTCCTCGGTCTGGCCCGGCTCGTGTTTCCGTCTGTGGAGCCTCAGGCTTTGTGAGCGGCTGAAGCCTCTCCCGCAGATGTCGCAGCCGTACGGCCTCTCTCCCGTGTGGAGCCTGAAATGGTTCTTGAGGCTCGACGCTCGTGTGAAACTCTTGTCGCACTCTGGACAGTCATACTTCTCTCCAAAATGGATTTTCTCGTGCTCCCTCAAGCGTCCGGACTGGTTGAAGCTCCTGTTGCACAGAGAGCAGTGGTAGGGTCGCTCTCCCGTGTGCGTGAGCCGGTGTCTGTTCATGGCGCCCGAGTGGGCGAAGCTCTTCCCGCAGTCCGGGCAGGAGAACGGTTTCTCCCCCGTGTGGACTTTCAAGTGACCTTTGAGTTGACCTTTCTGGGTGAACTGCTTCCCACACAGAGTGCATTGGTAAGGTTTCTCACCCGAGTGAATTCGCATGTGGATCTGAAGCGCAGACATCTTGTGACAGTCTCTTCCACAGAGTCCGCAGCAGTAAGAGCTTTTTGTCAGATTGTCATTCAGTTGGTCTTTCGCAGGTGAAGCCACAGGGCTGTCTTTCTCACTGTCGGACACGTGATCGTGATCCTCTTCAGACACTGTGGGGAAGATATATGACGTAAGTTCAAACACTCTCTTTAGACAATAAAATGACAACAAACCATCTGAATTCTTGAAGACACAGCTGATTGTGGGATCCAACGTTACATAAGATAGAAAGGTGATAAAAGGAGAGAGACAGAAAAAAAAAATCTAATTATCAACCATCAATTGCAGTCAAGCACGTCTGAATGTGGGTTGACGTCGTACGATAAAAGCTGCATTAAATATCTCAACTCATGAAGGACAGGCGCCTGGCAGAACTGAAGAAATATCTACGGTACTAATAATCATTTCAGTCACATCTTGATGAGCTACCTCTATATGTACAAATGTATTCTTCTCTTTAAAGCATGCTGCCTTTTATTTCTGGGATTATAAAGACTGAATAGAAATAAATACATCAGGTCATTGACTGAAGCGATGTTAAACAGTTTACTTTTGAGTTTCTATATGAATCTTTGATCCTGAAGAGCCTTTAGAAGAAACACATAATCAACACTGACCACAAGTGCAGGGTTCTCATTTTCAAACCAGTCGGTCAGAGACACCAAGAGTCAGTCAGAGTGAACTGAAAGTGACAGTCCACTTTCTATCACTTCCAGTATCAAAATAATAATAAACCACCTTTGACTGTCAGACAAACACAGTAGAAAAAGGAAACAATTAAACTGCTTAAAGTGCAAAACTGCCCACCAAACATCTCTCAAACTGCACGTCAAATGGCACCATATCCAGCAGAAATTCATCCAGCTTCTAAAATGAGTTGAGGGCCGCCGACTTGTGACTAAAATCTAGCTTCCTCCATATCGTTTCTGCCAAGCCGTCAGTAATGAAAGCGTCAAAAATAAAACCGCACACAAGTGAAACAGCGGAGAGTAAAACAATGAAGGAAAAACAATCTTATTAGTTAATGAAACGTTGAAATTTACTCTGCTTACTATTGACAAGATCCTCTTCTTCTTCTTCTTCTTCCTCCTTTACTGTAATCCTAATTTCTGTGTTGCTTTCCTGCTGCTGCTTTTTAGTTTCCTCTGGTGTGGTACAATCCTCGCTACCAGACAGCTGGTCAGGAGCTTCCTCTAGTGGGAGAAACAAAAAAAGTGAGTGTAAAAATCATTATCAAAGGCTTTTATGCTCCTTTTAATAAATACTATAACCAAAACTATCTGGAATCTCATGTTTATGTACCACACAAAGGTTCCTCCTCTTCCTCCTCTTTCACTATTACATTCATTGGCGGACTGGAAGCGACGACCTCTGGTTGGTCATCTGGTTCTTTCTCTTTATTTTCACACTGAGCTGCTTTGTCACAGTTGAGACCTTCTGAGGAATGAGGCTCAACTGCAGTCTGCAAACTCGGACTGTCAGACACCTATGCAACAGGTAATACAAAACAAGTGGAGGCAATAATACTGTTAGGAGGCTGTAAAGCACAGAAGAAAGAATCAAACCACATGCCACCAAAAAAGGACAAAGATTGTATTCTGGAACTGCCGTGTGTTGTCACTACCTCAGAGCTGACATTGTCGACCACGTCTTGCTGAGATGATTCACCGCCTGCAGCTTGAACTGGGTCCGAGACGACGCCTGTAACCGATCCGTTCTTGTTCTGCGTACACGACCGTTTGTGGTTCCTCAGAGTTCCTGCCAGTGAGAAGTGCCTCCCGCAGTCTGCGCACGTGTACGGCTTCTCTCCAGTGTGAATCCTGGTGTGCCTCCGCAGCTCTCCTGGAGCCACGAAAGACTTATCGCACTGTGTGCAGCTGTACGGTTTTTCTCCCGTGTGAGTTCGCATGTGTGTCGTCAGCGTCCACTGCTGCGCAAATGTCTTCCCGCAGTCGGAGCAGTGATAGGGCGTAATGCCAGTATGGAGACGCTCGTGTCGCACGAGCGTCCCCGACAAGGCGAATCGCTTGTCACAGAAAGAGCACTGGTACGGCCTCTCTCCGGTGTGAGTCCTCTGGTGATCTCTGAGCTCAGCTGCTGAGTTGCAGCTCTTTTCACAGTCCGAACACGGGAACTTCTTCCTCGTGAAGCCCGCGACAACCTCGGAGTGCATCGCCTCCAAGTGAGTTTTCAGATGCCAGTGTCGGGAGAAGCTCTTCAGGCAGATGGAGCAGTGATACGGTCTCTCGCCGGTGTGTGTCCGCCTGTGCAGCCTGAGCTCCCCCTGACTGGCAAATCTTTTCTCGCAGAAAGTGCACGGGAATGGCTTCTCCCCAGTATGGACCCGTTCGTGGATCATGAGCAGCCCCTTTTCTGGAAATCTCTTTTCACACATGGAGCAGGGGAAAGGCCTCTCTCCTGAGTGAGTGCGTAAGTGACGCTGCAGTTTAGAGGCGTAGGGGAAGTCTTTCCCACACACTGAGCAGCTGTGTAGGGACGGGGGTTTTTCATTCTCGGCTTGGTGAAATGTCTTGGAGGGAACGACTGCAGGTACGATGCCAGGGATAGCACTCTCTCCTGTGTGAGCAGACAGAAGAGAAAGGGTTTTATTTGGGAAAACACAAAGGTTGAAGAAACTTTTAAAGACCGTTAAACCCTGAGTAAAAAATGCAGACGGTAACATTATACTGGAAGGTAATTCTATTATACTTGAAATTACATTTACACCAACACATACTTGTGTCAACAACTCAAAAGATTAAGTTTCACGTTGTATTTTGGATTTTATTACAGCATAAATGGGGCTCTATCTTTCCCGTCTCTCAGTGCAGAGTTTGTTTTTATGATTTATTCACTCACTGAGATCTGAGAAATCCACTTCTTCTCCGTCAGAGTTGATCAAGCCTCCGATTTCTTGCTGATCTTCCTCAGCGAGGCTCACAGCTGGTCCAAAGTCTTCTGGGTTTTCGGAGCCCATCTCTCAAATATGCAACCTTGTAGACGGGAACAATCAACAGTCAGTAAACAAATATTAATCTATAGCAAAATACTGATTATACATATATACACTACATATAAAATAAAGGGCTGTGGTCTCAAAAACATTTGATACCAGCTTGTAGACAGATTTCAATGAATCAATTTGCTTTGTTGCTCTAGATTTGGTTTCTTAGCTCCTGAAGAAAAATGGCAAATCAATCGCAAAAAAGGTCCCAATGGCACTTTGGTAGAAAGTGACCCAACTTACTAAATTCAGTGACTGTCTTTTCATTTCATCATGCTCCATCTTTGCATTATCAACCACCAGCACCAGCTCTCTGTGGGAAAGTATTCCTGTCACATGTCCCCCTCTACAGGGAGGATGAGCAACACAACACTGCCTCAACCCTGGAAGACATCCATTGTCTTGCTCAAGGACACTTCAGCAGGGTGAATGCTTTGTTGTGATGGGGGGGTTTGAACCTGGCTGGGCCTGATGTACAATCTACCCTGTCTATACTGTTTTATTGTAAGGACAAGTAAGCTTCTATTACTGGTTACAGTGCTCACTGCCATAAGATGACGTTTCTTTTAAGTGATTTTACTGTCAAGGGGAAACCTGTAGTTCTGCATCTGCACTGAGGAGCCCGGTTAGCTCAGTAGCATTAGCTTGAAGGGACTCCTCTTTTGCTCCAGCCACTTAAAGTCTAACCATATTTTGCAATTTGAGCTGAGCAGCAGCGACCACACTGACTAACCTGTTGGTATCTACAGTGTCACAACACCACTTTCACCAGGAGCAGACGCGCCCTGCAGCACAGACACAACCAGTGTTTGACCTTCTGATTGAGATGTCTCAGTCGTGACGCGGCGGCGGTGACCGGCTCCTCGGTCACCGACCACCTCAGCCTCCAGACTAACTGTTATTAGCCAGCTAGCCAACTGACATGGCGTTCACTAGCTACAAATTAGCTGGCATTAGCACCCCGAAGCTACAGCCGCTGGTCAACAATAACAAATAACAGTTCACGACAGATTTCACCACAGAGCCCCACGTCAAAACAACACTTTATATCCGCTGCAGCTGTCACCTCCGCTCGCACATCCATCGCTAACTCAGCTAGCTAACGTTTAACAAGACAATAGACATTTTGACCAACCTCAGCATAGATTTTTTCCCCCTCAGGTAAAAAGTAGTCGCTCGACTGAAGTTTATTGAAACCACTTGGCAATATTTCTACGTGTCTCTCATTTTCATGCTCAGTATGTTCAAACAGTGTGTCAAATTAATGCCGAATCACTGGTGAGTTTAGTTAAATAAGCGTTTGGATCTGATGGTAACCTTTCTAGCTTTAGCTGCTAGCAACACACAGCAGCGTCGGAACTTCCGGTCGTCGGCTTTTAAATTCAAAATAAAAGCACCGCGGATGTAACCTCTTATACTGCACTTCCGTTTTCTACATCTTTTTTTGTAAACATATCACATTGATTAAAACTACACAGCAAACACTAATTTCTTAAAAACATGCAAATAAATACAGCAGTCTAATTGTTTGAGACCTGCTATCTTTATTGTTTTGGGCTGATTTTCCCAAATCCCTCTCTTTTAAACCCTAAGCCCCTTCACACCTTCAGTTTTACATTTTATTTCCCAGGGGCTTGTAGGAGCACATTTGTTTATTGGTTTATTGTCCAATTAGTGGACTCCTAGTGCTTTCCCCACATTTACATGTTTTTTGTTGATATTTTTATGTAGGTTGGGCCGGCCTGTAAGCATTTTACTACCAGTGCCGCCACAAATGATCCAGCTTTATTATACTACTTGTCAATAAAAAGATCAACTGTTGTGTGTTATTATTATTATTATGGCTGAGTGTCCATGATTATACTCTGTCGCTGTCAGAGTAAAAGGCAGCCTTACTGAGACTGCACAAGTCCTGAGCAGTGATGGGCTGATGTTAAATCATTAGTTACCAAAATTTGAGAAAAGAGGTACAAGAAATCATGACAGTTATCAAATAGAGGTGCAACTAATGGAATTATCTGTTGGACTGTGTTCATTATGAAGGACTTCTCAAGATAATCCAATGCCTGAAGGAGCTGATATTCATGTATGAAGATATAAAAATAAAAGTTCTGACTAAAGTCACATGAATATCATTTAAAGTCATGTTACAGCCTTTTGTTTCTGTTCAGTTCTTTTGCTAAAATACATTTTTCCCTTGGTAGCACAGTCATTTATGCAGTGATCACAAACAGAAAAAATGCAAACAATGATTCACAACATCCTGATTTAATTTCTTAAATACTGACATCTAAAACAGGTACGGTAATAAGAGTGCTGACTGTACATCATATTGTGTGACTACTATCATACTGTTTGCTCAATCAATTCAGTCATATGAAAGATGTTTTATTCACATGGAAACAGAAGAGCAGCTGTAATATATTTAGCTTCACCCCTCATACATCATCAGACTACTGTGAAATCCCACGTGACATATTGATTATTCACCATCACAGCTGTTGTTTTGGTCTCCCAAGTGTTTTTGTTGGAGGTTTTGGCTTCTTGTCGTGAATCTTCAGATGCGCTCGATACCCCTGACAGTAAGAGAAGCCCTTTCCACATTTCTCACAAGTGTACGGTTTCTCTCCAGTGTGAACTCGCAGGTGAGCTTTCAGCACAAATGCTCTTGAGTAACTTTTTCCACAGATGGAGCAGAGGTGAGGCCGCGCTCCGGTGTGAGTCTCGAGGTGCAGGTTCAGGTTGTAGGAATGTGCAAACGTCTTCCCGCACTGATCGCAGTGGAAGTTCCTCTCTCCGGTGTGCGTCAACTGGTGTTTTTTAAACGAACCCACTGAACCGAAACTCTTTCCGCAATCCGAACAGATGAACAAAGACTCTCCTGAGTGAACTCGCTTGTGTTGTTTGAAAGAGTATTCGTTTTTGAATCTTTTGTCACAGTCGGTGCACGCGAAAGGCTTTATGTGACTCTGGCGGTGTTCCTCCAGCTGCTGTTTCTGAGGGAAGTCCATCCCGCACTCTCCACACACGTGAACCACAGGAGTTTCTTTAGGAGGACTCTTCTCCTGAACCAGTGTCCAATTTGTTAGCTCTCCTGTGAGGAAAACAAAGACATTTCTTTTCAGACAATTTTGCAATTTAAAGCACAGTCGCACAAGCATTTGAAGCATTGAATTTCAGGGCAAAATCAAAAAGATGAATACCATCACTGCAATTAGTGGACTGGCTTGCCAGGATAAAATACATTCCCACACACTTTGCTTCTAGGCTGTGTTGCAAATCACTTTCATTAAACCACTAATATAAACCGCTCAACAAAAATGATATGATTGACACATTACTATGAGAAAGGATTTGTTAGTACAAATATATCTTCTGCTGCAATTATCGTCTAACGAGCATGTTAACAGCTCGTTTCCCTGATGCAGTAGTTAATAATAGACTTTATTTGTAAAAATGCACTCTACATTTAATAAAAAATCTCAGAGTGCTAGTGCTAGTTTATCTAGTAGCCCTGACAGTATTTACTACGTCACCAAGCTCTGACAGCCACATGTTTAATATGAAGGACTTTTTCGTGCCTTTATTTCAAATGGACAGAGAAATATTCAACAGGAATTTGTAGATCGCTATTTTGTTTTTTTTGGAGGAAAAAAGCGACAATTTAAGGATGAGATGGTGGAGCTGGAGATCTGACAGAGAGTTCGGGTATAACCTGTTGTAGCGACATCATACTGTATAGAAATAGACAAAAAACTAGCGATTGAGACCATAAACTCATTCGGAAACTGTTTACTGAGGTAATAAATCAAGCGAGAAATATGGTCATTATCTCATAGGCTTACATAATGGACTTCTTTTCTGAAACCAGTAGAGTCGCCCTCTGCTGGCCATTAGAAAGAAAGATGGTTTAAGGAACTTCTACACTGGCTTCAATTTCCAGACCTGGAGGGTGCTTTTTTTGGTGAAATGGAAGTTATCACCATGTTGAAATGTTTGATTCCAGTGAAACATTCCCAGTGGGAATCATGCTGTTTTTATTTGGACTACTTCTTTTTCAGGATCTACAGAATCACTACAGTTTGAAGGTGGGCAGCCAATAGCACACGAGCATCTAACTAAACTAAACAACTACATAGAATTAAAGACAAAGCAGCCTCTTGTTGCTCTCTGACCTCTGTGAACTTTCATGTGTGTTTTGAGGTTTCCACTCTGGGTGAATCCTCTTCCACATATGAAGCACTTGAAAGGTTTTTTCCCTGAGTGGATCACAAGGTGTCGCTGCAGAGAGGCGTTGTTTGGGAAAAATCTTCCACAGGTCGGACATTCGTATTTCTTTTTGGGTCTGCGAGGTCCCTGGTCTTGTTTTCGCTCCGCAGACTCCTCCTGGGGCTCTTCATAAGGGACACAGTGTTCAGGTACTGGCTCACTTACAGTTTCTTCTAGAAAGACATGAAAAACATTGGGTAGTGTACACATGGTAATGTTTTCTGAGGAAGAGTTAGTAAGCAACTCTAATATTAGCAGGGTCCCTTTGTCACTTCAGGGGGCATAAACAATCTGTAAGCACAACATCGGCATATAATGACCTCATAAAGTAAATACGGCAGACAAATTGTTAACAAACAGTTTGTTTATTTACACATCAGGGTTTATTCTGAATCATGTTCCTGGCATTCTCACTTTAACTCTGCCCTCATCCTCATATAAACTGACCTGTTGAGCTTTTCTGGGAATCAATAAAGCATTCAGACTGATTTCATATATACAGTTCCACAACATTAGAAGTTATTACAAGACATGACAACATAAATAGGGTTTTATTTTTTTGGTGTGTGTCTTGCTTTTTTTCTGTCTCTTACTCTGTTCCAATTCATTTGCTTACTGAGATCTGGGAAATCCACTTCTCCATCAGAGTTGATCAAGCCTCCAATTTCGTGCGTTTCTTCCTCCTCCTCCTCCTCCTCCTCCTCCTCAAGGATCACATCTGATCCAGAGTCCTCTGAGCTTTCAGGGTCCATCTCTCAAATAAACGACCTTGTGGAGGTGCACAATCAAGAGTCAGTTAACAGAAAACTTATGAGACCATGAGAGATTATTGTGTGTCTTTTCACCATCAGCACAGTCACTTTAACTATGCTTATTAATAGTTTGTTTTCACTTTAGATTTGTTTTCACTGAGACCAAAATAAAAGACAAGTTTGAAGAAGGGTGTGGTCCGAGCAAGGAGGACATAAAGCAGGGTGTGGCCCGCCGGATGAAGCTGAGATCAAAATGAAGGTAGATTTTGGAGATGGGTGTGGTTTGACCGCCCAAGGACTGAGTACCAGGTAATAATGTAGCTATGACAACAGCTGTCATGTGTAAGAATGTCAACATGTTGACATAGCGACTGGTGTGATCCAACTGCTGGTCGGTGTCTAGTTTTGCATCATGTTTGCTTACAGTAAACACGACTTCAACTGGATAAAGTACATAGATAATTATTCCTGCAGTAGGCAATTTTAGTCACCAGCTGTGACTTTACAGGTGATTAGTTAAGTCTGAGGAAAGGGGCCTGAAGTGGGGACATGATGCCCTCCTCCTCTTCTTTGCACCCCTGGCCAACATTCATGGTCCTGGAGATACACATCTATCTGTGGACATGGTTTCATCAACGTCATCATGAAATAACGTAGCAGAGACTAAGCACTCTGTTAATAACACAGAAATAACAACTGAGTCATGTGTAAGACCGTGTAGTGCTCGCAATATGATCTATTTATCATAATTTAGTGGAAATTAAAAGTTACCACTGCCACAGACAATATTTAAAGAAAAACTTCCTTTTAAAAAAATAATAAAATGTGTGGTCACGTATGTGCCTGTCTGCTATCTGTGAGTCGTACCTTTTATATTATTATTGTTTTTTAACTCTCTGAATCAAACAGTAAAATAGCCACTTAGCTAGCATGTAATTAGCCGTCAGAGGCGCAAGGATGTGCGATGGAGTGTTTACGGTGCCCGCACGTTACATTTCATACACACAGTTTGTGGTGTTCATGTTGCTTTCTGCCACTTTAAATAAACTTAATGTTCATCGCTTCAGTTCAGCAGGTCTCTTTATTTGACACTTACCATAACCGTTATTCGGCGTCCGAATCCGGCAAGGAGATATCCGACTACTTCCGGCATCATCAGCGAACTCACTGGGTTAGACCAAGTATGGGGGGGAGTTAAAATGGATTAAGCAAGTAATTGATGTACATTGTTATCTGTTTATGTATTATTGCAAATGTATGTCATACTACAGACTATATGAAATTCTTTTATACGTCGATACTGGTCAGAATGAATTAACGCATCGCTTAACTGTTTTCACAAAAGGTACTGGACTTACCTGCGGGAATGGTACAGCCTGAATTGACTCCTGCTGATGGGAGTGTCCCTTGATGGGGAAAATCTGAAGTGACAGCTTTCTCTTTGGGTCAAAAACACTAAGAGAAACAGGTTAATCCTAAACTTTTATTTTTTCAGTGATCATAGCTCCTTCCGTCTTTAAGTTTCAGGGAGATGGAGATGCCTCAGGATCATTCTGGAAGAACATGGCTGAGGAATAAAACATCTGGGCTACTCTGCTTAGACACAGCCATGATACTGAGCAATCATGAGTGGATGCAACCATAATTACTGTTTATACATCTGCCTGTGCTTTTCCTGCTTTAACAAAATGCCTTCTATCAAGAAGGATTTTTTTTAAATGCAGTTTTGTTCCCGATAAGGGTATTTCAATAAAATTATAGTTATTCAGCTTACTTCTAGGGGCATATTTGATAGCCATAATTTGGGTAAAGACAATGATGTCAACACTGTTATCCTACTGCATGCTCAATATAATCCATGAGGCAGATTATATTTTGAGTACCAAGATGTAAAAAGTCTGACTAAACAGAAAACATAAGCAAATAGATTTTTTTTCGTCATCAGTGCAGTAAAATCTTCGTCTTTTGTAATATATCAGTTTATACAGTGATCACAAATACAGACACAAACAAATATAACTAACAATGATTTACAATATACTGATTTATTGTCTTAAATACTGACATCCAATACAACTTTGTAATAGTGGAGCTAACTATACACCATGTAATACGTGTGATTATTGTCATATTGCTCTGCAAATCACTTCAGTCATATAGAAGATGTTTATTTCACATGTTTATAGAGAAGGAAACTGTTCTCAATGTACTTTTACCCTTTATATAATCTCACACTGCTGTCAGTTCACCGTTATTGGTCATTTACCACTAACATCAGTTGTTTCGGTCGACCTCGCGGTTTTGTTGGTGGTTTTGGCTTCTTGTCGTGAATCTTCAGATGCGCTCGATACCCTTGGCAGTAATAGAAGCACTTTCCACATTTCTCACAAGTGTACGGTTTCTCTCCAGTGTGAACTCGCAGGTGAACTTTCAGGACAAATGCTCTGGAGTAACTTTTTCCACAGATGGAGCAGAGGTGAGGCCGCGCTCTGGTGTGAGTCTCAAGGTGCAAGCGGAGGTGGGCGGACTGTGAGAACGACTTCCCGCACTGATCACAGTGGAAGTTCTTCTCTCCGGTGTGCGTCAACTCGTGTGTTTTAAGAGAACCTACTGTGACAAAACTCTTTCCGCACTCCGAACAGATGAACAAAGACTCTCCTGAGTGAACTCGCTTATGCAGTTGAAAATAATATTCGTTTTTGAATCTTTTGTCACAGTCAGGGCACGCGAAAGGCTTTTTGTGAGTCTTGCGATGTTCCTCCAGCTGCTGTTTCTGAGGGAAGTCCATCCCACAATCTCCACACACATGAACCACAGGAGTTTCTTCAGGAGGGCGCTTCTCTTGAACTAATGTCCACTTTGGTAGCTCTCCTGTGAGGAAAAACAAAGACATTTGTTAAAGCACAGTCACATAAGCATTTAAAACATTGAATTTCACAACAAAATATGAATAGAATCGCTGTAATCAGTGGTTTGGCTTGCATGGGCAAAATACATTTGCACAAACTGCCAAGGACTCATTCTTTAGTAGCTCGCCATCTTGTTTGGTTGGAAACATAAGTGACCGTATTTGGACGCAAGGTTGGACAAGACTGGATCTGACTAAAAACCCGATTTGTCAATTACACCAGAAAGCATTCACTGCCTTAATGTCTGTTTTAGGCAAAAATCCACAAAACGAACGACCATTTTTTATTGAAGGTGACTTTAAGTTAGCGATTTAGACATTAAACTGTTTAGGAAACTGTTTACTGAGATACAATAAGGAGAGAAGGAGCTTCACTTTCTCATGAGTTTACATACACATTGACTTATTTTGGAAGAGTCGCCCTCTGCTGGCCATTAGAGAAAATGCAGGTTTAAGGAACTTCTGCGCTTGCAGCACATCAGTTCGTAAACACTGTCTAGTATTTATAATGTCTGTGGTTCATGACTGTGTCAAGAGTCACAATAAATGCAGTAAAGACCTTAACTTGAGCCTGAGGTGGATTTAAAAACTTGGATGTTCCTGCAAAGAAGGTACAAACTGAACAAAGAACAAATCTTTCACCCAGCAGCAGAAAATCTATCCTATCACCTCAGTTTTAAGAAGGGCAGCCAGAGATTAGTGTCACAATTCAGTATCTGACCAAAGTTATGGTGTTAAATGGCCAGAGCAGAAGATGATGCCGTAGGGAAACTGATCTTTGACATTTTGGAAATAAAATGTCATCACTTCTTCAATTTATCCTATTAAACATTTGTTAAAACTTGTTTTTTGTGGTCACAGTGACTTTGACCTTTGAACACTAAAATCTGATAATTTCCGCCATGAGTCCAGGTGGACGTTCATGCCAGATGTAATGAAATTCTCTCCAGGTGTTCCTGCACTATCAAGTTCACAAGAATGGGACAGAGCTGGCTGTCACCGTCGCAGAGGCTTTAAAGATAAGTTGTTTTTAGCCAAACAAGAGTGCGGTAAATTAGATCTACATAACTTATCTCGTATTATCTCGTAAAACAAACTAAAAAAACAACAATCGAGAGCAAACAGTTTCAGCAAACACTGACCTCTGTGAACTTTCATGTGTGTTTTGAGGTTTCCACTCTGCGTGAACCCTCTCCCACATATGAAACACTTGTACGGTCTTTTTCCCGAGTGAACCACTAGGTGTCGCTGCAGAGCGGTGTTGTGAGGGAAAAATCTTCCACAGGTCGGACATTCGTATTTCTTTTTAGCTCTGCGAGCCCCCCTGTCTTGTTTTGGCTCGTCTGGCTTTTGCTGGCGCTCTTCATGGGAGCTGCTCTGTTCAGGTTCTGGCTCACTTACTGGTTCTTCTACAAATAAAACACAAGGTAGTGACTTTTTCAGGAACATGTAGTATGTAACTCCAACAGTAGCAGATTGGACAGAAACAAGCTGTAAGCAGGACATTGACAAGTTATCCCGTCATTAAGTAAATATGAAGAACACAGTTGTTAAACAGTTGCTTATTTACACACACAGCAGTGACGGGAGAAACATCAGTGTTTATTCTGTATCGTGTTCCTAAAAAAATCTCTCTTAACTCTGCCCTCATCCTCATATAAGACCGACCTGCTGAGCTTTGCTGGGAATACACAAAGCTGGATGTTTATGCTGACTGTGTATGATAAGTCTATATAATAAAATAAACTACAGAAGTTGCACAGACAATATGTCTTGGTTTTATACACACAAATATTAAGTTTCACAATATTACCACTTATTACAAGACATGACAACAGATGACATGTCAACATACTCAGGGCTTTACCGTCCTGTCACTCAGTAAATGCTACTTTTTGCAGACTTTTCCCAAATTTATTTTCTTACTTAAATCTGGGAAATCCACTTCTTCTCCATCAGAGTTGATCAGGCCTCCGATTTCTTGTTCATCATCCTCGACGAGGATCACATCCGGTCCAAAGTCCTCTGAGTTTTCAGGGTCCATCTCTCAAATGTAAAACCTTGTGAAAGTAAACAATCAAGAGTCAATAAACAAGCAACTTACAAGTTACTGCTAATGACGGACTATATAAAGCAAAACAGTTCCTGAAGATTTACAGGTGAGGCAGACAAAAATATTTCAATACAATTTTCAGTTCACTGAAAAAATATTTAAATCATTATGAAGTGATATTTGTCACTTTTTTGTCTTTTCATCTTACATCAGGAAAACAAGATTTGCAGGCCGGGAAACCTCTGCAGCAGTACAGTAGTTTAAATGTTTCCTGATTTTTGATGTAGTGTTGTTGTTATGTGTTGAGTCCTTGAGTGCTTTGAGAGGCGGCTTTAAATAAAATGCATTATTATTATTATCTTTATTATTATCATTATTATCATTATTATTATTATTATTATTGTTATTATTATAATGCTGTTTTGCCACCAGTTTGCCTGAAGTGTCCAGTTGGCCATATAGATTTCGTGAGGTTATATGACCATGACAGATTATCAACATGTGTGTTGAAAACATGCTATTTTTACCATCAGTGCCATATTACTCATACTGTGTATTTAAAAATGCCTGTTGATTGTTTGTTTTACTTATACTTCCATCAAATATCTGCAACCTGCAGAAACAATTATTTTTTTGGTAGGTTTTCATATGTCTCTGACTGTGAACAGATTTATGGCATCGCCATAACAACTGAGCAAAGGGAGGAGGAAAATAGGGGCGTGGCCCCCCCATATTACAGCCTTGGGTCATGTTTGTTTTGATGCAGTAAAACACTTTACAGGTGTGGAGATGAGATCAAATTAAAGCCTGATTTCTAGTCCTGGGTTGGAATGTCAACATGCTGACGGGCGTCGTTGCGTCAACGTGATCCCATCGCAAAATGGTCTCTAGTTTTGCATTATCCTTACCCCAAATTTCTGGGTAAAACATAGACAAGTATTCCTGCAGTAGGCAAAATTATTTACCAGCTGCGACTTTACAGGTTATTAGTTATAATGAAGACCGAGTTTGAAGATGGGCGTGGCCTCAAGTAATTTGTAATGTGGTAATGGCTGCTGGGCAGACATGAGTTGGAGGAGCGTTGCAGGTCACCAGTTTATAATTATAATTATTATGGCTGAAATAAAAGAATTGGAGCAGAGTATGTCACAGACAATATTTAATATAAAGCCTTCTTTAAACAAAATGTGTGTTTGCCATTTTTTGTTTGTTGAATGCAATTTTTAATGTAATTTAATATAACTGTATGGTCTTGTAAAGCACTTTGAGCTGCCTTGTGTTTGAATTGTGCTGTACAAATAAACTTGCCTTATGTGTGAGTAGCTAGCATCTAACTAGCCAATGGCAGAGGCGGACGGATACGCAATGGAACGTTCGCGTTGCCTACAGCCAATCGCAGAGGCGGAAGGATTAGCGATGGAATGTTGGCGTTTCCTACATCCAATCACAGACACGCAGAGATTTGCGATGGATTTGCCCACTGCCACTTAAAAAAAAGTGACGGTCTGCACATCACAGTTCATTCACGCCGCTTTTAATGTCCACGCTGCCACATTAAGTTCACTTATTGTGTATCAGTTCAGTTCTACATTCCATAAGTTTCTGTCTTTGCTCCTTACCATACCCGCTATACGTGCGACTGTGGCGTATCCGACCTGAGGTACCCGGCTACTTCCGGCAGTTATACACAGCTGACATCATCAGTGAAATCACTGGGTTGGACCAAGTGTGGAGGGGAGGGGGGTGTAAATAAGGTGAAGTACATTCTTGAGGGCAGTGTTATCTGTCTTGTTAGGATGCAAATATATGTTATATTATAATTTATATTACAGGGTCTCTACCCGGATATCAGTGAGAGACTAACCGTATCACTCACCTGTTTTAGGAAAAGGCATTGGATTTACCTTCAAGAATGGTTCAACCTTTCAGCCTGTGGCTGGCCTCAGCTTCATCCCTGAAATATGGCTGAAGAATAAACATCTGGGCTGATCTGCTTACTGAGACCAAATAAAGTACTGAGCACAGAAACTGAGAGTCCGACCCGAGAAAAGACCTTTAACACAGCAGACATTTTGAGTTATGAAAGACTGGTGGAACAAAATTGCATTATCTGTTGCATTTTGTTACACAAATGTATGGACCATAACCAAAATGAATGTTATTATAATTTTGTACTCTTTCTGCCACAATAACACAAAAATGTCAACCAAAAACAACCACTAATACTCTGATTTTAACAAGACTAACAACATGGTGTGGAAAACACATGTTCATGTTCTGGATAATGTTATTAATAATATTCAAACTCATTAAGTTCTTTTTTTTACATGCGCAAGATGAAAGCTTATAATTTCACAATGTTTAGCTTTCAAATAGGGGCATGACAGAAAAGGTTCGACAACCATGTTTTGGATACAAAAGTACATTCACAACAAAGGTATCAGTGATGTTAACTCCATTAGCCGTGAGCTTATTATAATCCATACATACAGTAGCTTATATTTTATAAGTCAAGATACAAACATAAACCTAAGAATATAAGGTAGAAGAATATAAGAAGTTATTAGAAATTGTGTTACAACCTTTGTTAAGTTCCTTTGTCAGGAAACACAGAAAAAGCTTTTTCCTTTGTACCAAACTTATATTTCAATCAGAAATAGAAATGCACAGAAACAAATAAATACAATTCAGCACAATTCACAATATCATGATTTATTTTCTTAAATACTGTATTCCACTACATTTATGCAATAATGGAGGTGACTGTACGCCTTATAATACTGCTTAGCCAGTCACTTAACCAGCCACCTGAAAGATGTTTATCTCACATTGTAATCGAGAAGCAAACCGTGATATATTCACTTTCTCTTTTATATAATACTAGAATAATGTTCACTTCCAGGTGATATTATTAATCATTTACCAATAACAGCTGTTGTTTTGGTCTCCCCAGCTGTTTTGTTGGTGGTTTTGGCTTCTTGTCGTGAATCTTCAGATGCGCTCGATACCCTTGAGAGTAATAGAAGCACTTCCCACATTTCTCACAGGTGTACGGTTTCTCTCCAGTGTGAACTCGCAGATGAACTTTCAGAACACGTGCTTGGGAGTAACTTTTACCGCAGATGGAGCAGAGGTGAGGCCGCTCTCCGGTGTGAGTCTTGAGATGCACATTCAGATTGTAGGATTGTGAAAACGACCTCCCGCACTGATCACAGTGAAAGTTCTTTTGTCCAGTGTGTCTCAACTCGTGTTTTTTAAGGGAATCTGCTGTGACACAACTCTTCCCACACTGTGAACAGACGAAAGACGACTCTCCCGTGTGAACACGTTTATGCAGCTTAAAATAATATTCGTTTTTAAATGTCTTGTCACAGTCGGGACACTCGAAAGGCTTTTTGTGACTCTTGCGGTGTTCCTCCAGCTGCTGTTTGTGAGGGAAGTCCATCCCACACTCTCCACACAGGTGAACTACAGGAGTTTCTTCAGGAGGACTCTTCTCTTTAACTAATGTCCACTTTGGTAGCTCTCCTGTCAGGAAAAAAACAAAGACAAACATGTTTTTCAGACTCTTTGCTGTATATCTAAAAAAAAAAAAAATCAGTTCTTGGCATAACGAAACTGTACTGAAAGTACAAGATAAGATCTACATAACTCATCTGTCATTTAAACGGATGTAGCGATTAAGCAACAAGCTACTAATGTGATATAACCAGTTGAGAAGGTGTTTAACTCTTTTGATAAGCATCTCAGTGAAGACAAAGGAGCCTCTTGTTGCTCTCTGACCTCTGTGAACTTTCATGTGTGTTTTGAGGTTTCCACTCTGGGTGAATCCTCTTCCACATATGAAGCACTTGTAAGGTTTCTTCCCAGAATGAATCACAAGGTGCCGTCGCAGATGGGTGTTGTGAGAGAACACCTTTCCACAGGCCAGACATTCATATTTCTTCTTGGGTCTGCGAGGTGCCTGGTCTTGTTTGGGCTCCTCGGGCTCGGGCTCTGACTGAGGCTCTTCATAGGAGCTGCTGTGTTCAGGTTCTGGCTCTCTTCCAGTTTCTTCTAAAAGGAAAGCAGAGGGTATTGTACACATGGCAGTTTACTAAGAACGTTTTTATTAAGCAACTCCAAATGCAGTGGGTCTGATTTGTCATTTTGGGACTGCAGAAACAAGCTGTAAACGAAATATTGACATATTAAAAATTCATTACTGGGGCTCTATTTTCCCAGTGATTCACATCAGACTTTGCCATTACAATTTATATGCTTACTGCGATCTGGGTAATCCACTTCTTCTCCATCAGAGTTGATCAGGCATCCGATTTCTTGCTCATCATCCTCAATGAGGATCACATCTGGCCCGTAGTCGTCTGAGTTTTCAGAGTCCATCCCTCACATATACAGCCTTGGAGAGGCCAACAATCAAAAAGTCAGTAAACAGACAACTTACAAGTCACTGCTTAGTGACTGAATGTACAATATATGAAGCCAAACATGGTCAAAAGCTTCACAGCTGTGGTAGACAACTAAGCAACAACCTCTGTTGCTCTGTGGACCAGCCGTACATTAGAGGGGGCTTACGATCATCAGTATTGGACTAACTTAAAATAATCATAATTATTTAAGAGGTCATCACACCTTACATTAAAATATCTACAAGAAATATTTAATTCCCTCTGCAATAACCTACCTGAACAACATAAAATAGATTGTATTTCATGTGTTTTAAATGTGTCTTGACTGTGATTCATACAATTGTTGTATCTATCTATCTATCTATCTACTATTTCATTGTATTAGACTATAAGGGACTATCAAATCATTTGAACTGCTCTGGTCCCATATTTATTGAGTGTCTGTGGCAACAATTTGATTTACACAATGATACACTTTTTTGCTAAAAGAACTCAAAAACACATTCCAGCTTGTTGATGGACTGATTTTAATCAAACTAAACTGAATTATTTCAGTCTTAATGCTCAAGTTTTTCTTCTTTGGAGTTGTAGAATCAATTCAATTTAACAGAAGATCACTCCAAAGATAAACCAATTGCAAGAATTCAATTTACAGGTGTGTGATTCAGAATTAGAAAAGGAATTTGTCTTGGTGAATAAGGTGCATGCATTGAAGACAATAAACAATAAACAAACAATGACTATTATATATACATTATAAAATAAACAATATAGACAAACAGAGACATAAGTGTGGGGATGATTGATAACTTAAGATGGGAGAACTGTACAATGAGTGACAAAATAGATTAAGATTAAGATTTTTATTATTCCAGCATTAGTTTGATGGGTCACATTTTTGCTCCCTTCACCTAAATCTAACACTAACTGTAATTTGAGTTGAGCAGCAGCCTACCTGACTAACCTGTTGGTACCTTTTGGTATCATAACATCTGTCTCACCAGGAGCAGACGCGCCCTGCAGCACAGACGCCAGTGACTGACCTCTGACTGAGACGAGCGGTGACGCGGCGGCGGTGACGCAGCTCCTCGGTCAACGACCACCGCTGCCTCCAGACTAACCGTTAACCGTTATTAGCCAGCTAGCCGCTGACATGGCGTTCACTGCTGATCTCGGCAATTAGCTAACGCGAGCGAGTAGCCCCCCTCCTCCAAATCTACAGATGCTAACAAACAATAACAAATAACTAGCTACGATGCATTAACGTAACCCAGCGTGAGAAAAATACGTCATATCTGCTGTAACTGTCACCTCCGCGCGCACAACCGTTGCAGATTTAGCTAGCTAACGTTTAACAAGACAATAGACGTTTTGACCAACCTCAGCTGAAGATTTGCCCCCCGTCATGTAAAAAAAAGTAGTCGCTCGGGAGAAGTTTATTAAAACGACCTTGAGGTGTAGTTTTCACCGCTCTCTCGTTTTCACGCTCATCGTATTGAAACAGTGTGTCATATTAATGCCGACTAACTAATGAGTGAAGTTCCATCAGCTTTTGGGGTCTGATGGTTACCTGTCGAGCTGCAGCTGCTGCAGCGTACAGTAGGATCACGACTTCCGGTTAGCATGTGAAAAGAAAAAAAAATCACAATAAAAGCCCGATTAATAACACATTACATTGTACTCTCGTGTTTTATACAGCTTGTTGTAAACACACACACACGCGAAATAATTCTTGCAGTGATTCAAATAGTCAACAAGCACCCGTTCTGCAGCGGTGCCACGACTTCCGGTTGCCTCTTATCACAATAAAAGC
>CAEMYA010000034.1:286165-306892 GCA_903131615.1 Diplodus sargus
TTTTTTTTTGCCAACAGACACACATCCAAAAAAGAGCAACGTTATTCCAATTCATTCATAAATTGCCATAATGCTTGGTCAATCACTTTTAATCAAAGAAATCTTATTTCATAATGATTATTGAGGAGCAGACTCATATATACACCCTTTATATTTTTAGATTACTGTGAATATCCAGCTGATATTATTGATTATTCTCCCCAGTGGTTTTGGCTTCTTGTCATGAATCTTCAGACACCCTGCACGATACCCTTGAGAGTAACAGGCACATGCTTGAATGTCACTGGTAAAGTCAATTGATCAACACACCTACCGCGGACTGAAGGATCCCAGATCAGGTCCACACTATCTGAATCCGTCAGAGCTCTCCTTGGCCTGTTTGAAGTTCCTGGTACTCTCCAGTTGTCTGGGTCTGCCCCCTATGGGTTTGGGAGTAATCTTATGGTTGTTCGAGACCTGTCTATAGGACCATCTCTTCCCATACTCGTCACACCGGTGCGGCTTCTCTCCTGTACGAACTCTGAGGTGAACTTTTTTGGCTAAATTGCTAAATGGCAAAAATGTGGTGCTCACACAGCTACCTGAGTTTTATGGTAACTATTGGGTTTTTATGAGTTTTCATGATTTGCCACCTATCTGAGATTGGTACAGTTTCTGTGCAGTATGCTTTACTACCAAAATATCATGTGACCCTCCTTTGAATACCTTCAAAACGCAGGACACAGAGCTGAATGGGCAAATTAGATGTTGCTAAAAATTACAGATTCATTATTTCAAATGCAGAAAAAAACAAGACATGTTTCTGAAAAATTTCTGTATTCCATCGTCATGGATTTTAAAATAACAGGGATATTGTGCATATTTTTTTAACATTAAATATTAGTATTTGGCATGCAGGATACAAAGGCACTCCAATTGTACAGATGGGCTACTAGAGAAGAGTAAACATAAAAACATGGGTACAAAACATGAATACAAGAAGGACAACACAGTAAGCTTCCAAATTATTCTTGGAAATCCACACCGACTCTGTAGCGCATATTTTCAGACACAGTAATCGTCTCTGTTGTAGGAATGGAAGGAAGAAGATCAGGAAAGAAGCGCTTTGTACTGTAATATCTTCAGACAGTTAACAACCAAAAAAATGCATCAATAGATCAACTGTTACATGTCCAGCCTGCCCTCCTGCTTCGGTCTACCGAGCTGTCTGGTTGGCCCGATGCGTCTTCCGGCATGTGTGCGCTGATGCTGCCGCAGACCCTGGCGGTAAATGAAGCTCTTCCCACACACGCCGCACTCGTAGGGTCTCTCTCCGGTGTGAAGCCTGTGGTGTACCTTCAGCTCCTCCGCTCTAGAGTAGCCCTTCCCACAGACGCTACAGATGAAAGGTCTGTCTTTAATGTGGGTCTGGTAATGTGCTGTCAGGTACGAGTTTATCCGAAACGTCTTCCCGCAGATAGAGCATGCGAACGGTCTCTCCCCAGAGTGCTGCATCTCATGTAGCTTGAGAGAGGAAGCCGTGTGGAAACCTCTGCCGCACTGGGAGCAGAGGAACGGTTTCTCCCCAGTATGGATGCGCTGGTGAACTTGTATGTAGCTCTCATTGATGAACCTTTTGCCACAGTCGGGGCATGAGTAGGGCTTCTCCTTAACGTGGGTTTTCATGTGCTCTTCCAACTTTTCTTTTTCGTTGAACTGAATGCCACAGCGGCGGCAGAACAGAAGCTGTGACGAGCTCTGCTCAACTACCTCTGATTCGCCAGCTGTTTCTGAGTGTGTAGTAATGTGGTGTGCTTGTAAAGCTGATTGACTATCACACTTTTTTCCACATTCCAGGCAGTGGAGGGATGATCGGATCCTGGACTCCCCCGGTAGAGACTTCAAGTATTCGCAGAGTTCTGACGCTATGGGATCAACCTCATCCTCAAACTCCACCGTGCTTTTACGACCTTCACAAAAGGAGAGAAAAATCATGTTTTACTCTCCAAGAACAACACTCTCTGCAAAGTGTTCAATTAGATTTCATTTGTGGCTCACAATGACCCAAGTTCTGTAGTCATATCAATTTGGTTGTTCCAACTAGGTTTTAAGTTGCCAGTTTTTTACTTATTCTTCAAATATATTACTGTAAAATAAACGTTTAATTCTCTGTTGCGCAGCTCCGTCTTCCTTTTCCTCCACATTACATTTACAAGACTTGGTTTGAAAAACATTGTAGACCACCGTGCTGGTTTTCCTGCTTTGCACCAAATTAGCTTTGGTTCCTTAACCAAAAATTTTGAATTTCCGCCATTTTTGAGAAGAACCATTGTAATCTAGGACGCGTCATCAACAGAATGCGTTCAACCTGCTCTGATTTTTTCGCCCAGAAAAATGTAATTTCTTCTTCGTCACTGCTGCTCATGGGGGAATCTGGCACCAGAAAGGCTCTGGTTCCATGTTGGTGGAAAAGGGGCATTTGTACCACAATGCAGCAGGAAACAGGCCAATTCAACTTAAGGTTTGATTAAGAGGCTGCTAAACTAATGAATCAGTGATAGAATTGGTGCAGCTATGAAATATAAAATATTCCAGGACGTTACTGTACATGTAAATAAATTATAAGTAATATACAATCGAGTCTCACCAAAATGGACTTTGTAATGTGTTTTGAGATTTCCCTTCTGGTTGAAACCGCGACCGCAGATGGAGCAGCAGTACGGTTTCTCTCCCGTGTGGATCAGCTGGTGCCTCTCCAGTTTGTAGGCATGAGGGAATTCTTTGCCACACACTGCGCAGTGGTACTCTATCTTCTCTTTGGGCGTCTTCAGGAGCTCCGGAGGGATTTCTATTGGAACACGAACCATTTTTCTGCCAGGGCGCTTCTTCCCTAAGTGGGGAAAGAGAAACGTGAAACCACACAGTTAGGCTGTTAGATGAATGCTCACAAAATGAGCTTGCAGATTAAAATCCAGACATCAATTAGATTGTCTGTGGATAGTGTTTTTTTTTTTTTTTAATTTGTCAACCACCTGCAGGCAATGTGGGTTACAGCTGCAGTTTATTGTTTTTCATAGCTGCTGTTTTCTTTGTTTGTGTGTTAATTGAGGTGTTACATAAAGGAAGATTCAAATTTAAAAGATGACTATCGGACTCAAACCAACAGGGATATTCATAATATTAAAAAAAAACAGATCATATTTATTATTTTTAGAAACATCTATGGCAAATACTAACTAAAAAAACTGGTACACATCAGTATGTTGACCTCTAAACTTCTGCTAATGTAAAAAAAAAAAATAATGTTTTGCCTGATACAGGAAACGGGTTCGACTGGTGCTGTTCTGCATTTGGATGACTATAAAAGATGATGATGATTCTGCAATTCTGTGTCTTCTCCATTTTAATGAGTGCTTTAGACAACACTGGAGAAAGTCCAACAGAGGTTTACAATAAAATCACAGTTCCTGTCAACAATGTATTCACCGTTAAGAAGCATTCCAGCATTCTTTGTTTATCTAACTGCAGGCAGACACACTGAAGCAGCAGTAGTTTTTTACTAACCCCCACATTAGCAGTCAATGCACACTGCACTTACCACTGGATAACATGGTATTAGGTGCATCTGCACTACCGAGCTGTTGATACACTCTGGGGCACCGTTTTATTTGCACTTACCAGCAGAAACACCTGTGTTTTCTCCCTCTACTTCAGCAGTTGGTTTGATATCTTTTCTCCTTCTGTAAGGTCGCTTTGCTGGTGGAAGAGAGAAACAGAAGTGTTGCTTTAGTCAGAAACTGATGTTAAACCGCTATATGTATCAGGGTTCAGAATGGATAAGTGATTCAAAATTAGATTTAAAATGTTTGCGAACCAGTGATTTGTTAGGAAACGTCTTTTTAGTTCTGCTCATCACTTCCTGAAAGTGCAGTTTGGACTTTTAAAACAGTGTCTGAAAATTAACCAAACTTCGGGACACAAGTGGTTTTTTCATACAACAGAAAACACGTGTTAATTTGTTGATGAACTTTCTGATTTAGTTCATTTAAAACCCCACTGTGCAAGATGTAAAGACTAAAATCCCAATTGCTCATAGCTCATATAATATGCAGTGAAGCAGAATAAACGAGCAGAATTGGACTTCTCACCAGACTTAGGAGCAACACGGCGGGCAGTTTTTAAGTTGACTTCTTCTGGTTCCACTATGGTGGGGAATTGTGTCTTTCTTCGGGTACGCCTTGATACTATAAGATAAAAAGGTTAATAATAATCCACATATTCAGTGCATTATCATCATTATTATCACCATATAAATCGAGAGCAACACTCACTTCCTGGCTCTGCCTCCAACTCTTCACTGGACAACAGTGGAACTTCTGATTTCTTTCTTCTGCCCCTTCGTTTTACTGTGTGACAAAGAAAAACAGAAAAAAGTGACCAAATGGAGAGAAACAGTTCTTATATTGATGCTATGATGAGGCATATCTTAAACGTATATAGTGAACATCTATGACAATGAAAGTCTTGTTTTTGCATCTCTTCACTCACCAGGCTGTGCAGGGACTTCTTTCTCTGTGTCCGAGACGTCCACCGACACCACCTTTATATCTGGAGCCTTTTTCTTTCTTCTGTGTCTCTTTCCTGATTACATGGTGTACAGAAAGATTTCCTCAAAACGGAGACAATAACTATTATTACTATTAAACTATTAAACTTTTTGTTTACCACGATATACGGGTGAGACAGCTGGAATCTTTGCTACGCTCTCTTTTTCCTCGCTTTCTTCCCTTTCATCATCTTCAACTTCCATGATGAGCGTTGGACTGCTGCTTCCTCTCTGGTTTTGGCCTTGCAGCTGAGACTCGGTCACGATGACAACCTGTGAACATAATCATTAAAAACCATCAGAAACATACCTCCCAAACCTGGGTAACAGTACTTATGGACAGTAAAGTGCGCAAGTATCGTAAGACTTCGAATAATTTAAACTTTCGCTCAACCCTACACAAAGCATTAACTTTCACAGACACCCGCTGTGGGGAAACTAGTCAAAAATACAATTTTAGAAGGGTCTTGAGGGAGACCTGATAAATTAATGGTAAACAATAAAAGCATTTCCGAGACAACTCATTGTTTTTTACTACATTTTCATTAAGTAATTTCTAGCTTTCCACTTTGTCAAACTGGAAAAGCTGCACAGAAAAAATGTCAGCGATTTGAAGGTTGCATATTGTCTCAACTCTACAAAGCATGCGTCGTTGTTGAATAGTATTCTATGCATTGCCATTTTATGCAATTAGAGGTGTCGAGAGACGTGAAGGCGACAGCCCATTTCAATGCGTTTCTATCAAAATTGTTGAGCTGCGTCAAAAAGACAAGTTACCTTGCTAGGCTGAGGACTTTCTGTGCAATCAGAGCCTCGGTCAGGACTGTCTCCTATAAAAATCAGGATAGTTGACTCAGTTTCAGAGATACCTGACATGACAACTGATATTCAACATTTACAACAGTATTTTAAAACTGAAGTTTCAATGAATGGCTGCATTCTCGATGAAAAATAGAGCTAATGTAAGGTTAAACTCAATGCATACTGTATTCTTCTAATGCTGTGCGCTATGAACACCAATTGAACAGTGAAGATGGACAAAATAAAGCAAAAGCCAAAAGAATGACTGTAGGAGATTTCATGCATTTAAAAAGTCTTGTTTTGGAGATACTTACATATATTTGGTTAACAATGCAGAGAGAAAATGTCTCGTATTTTTTATTGCTACTTACTAAACGATTCGGGAAACTGAATCAAAAATGGTCCTGACTAAATAAACTGAACTGTTTGCACAAGACGTGTCTCTGCTGTAAATGTGCTGTTGTGATTCACTTACTGGCATCCCACTCAACCACTTCTCCATCAGAGTTGATTAAACCACCAATTTCTTCATCTTGTTCCTCCTCTGGTTCCTCCTCCTGCTCCTCCTCCTCCTCCCCTGCCTGCAGTCTGACGGTCAAATGGAGCGTTTGGTCCTCTAAGTTTTCAGATGCCATCTTCAGTCCATGTGGCATCAGGGGCTTACGTTCCGGAGAATCCTAAACACAGACCAAAAAGTATGACACTTGAAATAGAAAAATAAATTGTTCACCATTTCCCAAAAAAATCATTGGTCCTCATGCAGAAACGTTTTCATATTCTAATCCCAAATAGGGATACAGCAACAATTTCACTATTAAGGACAGTTCAAACTGTCATGGTTTTGTAACAACGGCAACGAAGCAGGTAAAGGAGCATTGCACTGTTTATAAATCATAACAATGGCATACAGTCCCCTTAAACATAACAGATGTTTAGAATTTATTTCCTTAATTTTTACAAACTGTACTTCTTTGAACAATGAACTATCTTTTTGTATATTTCTATTCACTACTGACTACTGAGAAAAGGCAACAACAGCAACAAATAACCCCCCATAAATGTTGTGAAGACAAAACATCCAAACATCCAAATAAAAGCGCTCATGTAATTTTATACATCCGTGGTTGTGAAACAAAGTAATACATTATAACTGTGACACTGCAAAACCAGGACATTTTCTATGAAAATAGTTTTTAAATATGAGGCTGGTTCATGCAAGTATTGCAAGTCAAAACTTTTCCTAAATCAGCTAGTTTTATGTCACCTCTGTATGAGGAAGTGAACACTTGCGATATCAGATGATTAACATAATCTACAGCCCTAAAAATGCCATATAAGGTGACCTGCTTCGCTCTGTTTGTGTACAAGTTTCAGACACAGCAAGTCCTGTCCGGCAAACACAAAGACATCACTGACAGTGGTGGCATTAGAAGACCATATTGTTGTTTGACCGTATGAAACCACTTCTAAATGACTGGAAAACAAATAAAGAGGGAAAAAAAGTGAAAGGTTCTACAGCAAGTGTTTGTACATACTGTTTGGCAAGGTGCTGATCTTTTGGTCTCATGTAGTTCTGCTTCTGCTGGCAGAGATGTGCTTTGTTTGACGTCAGCGCTCTGGTCTTGAGCGTAACACTCGTCCGCTACATGTGCACTCTGATGGGACTTCATGTTCTTTGTGTGACTGGGGGTCATCTCACATACTGTGTTATTGCACTGATACACAGTCACATTTCCCGGCGTTTTTCCACATATAAAGGAAATCTTAGGTTTCTCGTCAGGGTCCATTATCATGTGTCTCTGCAGTCCCTCTCTGGCAGTGGAGCTCTGCCCGTAGAGAGTCGCACCACCAGACTCCTCCAAGCATACTCTATCGTGTCTCTTTACTCCGTGTGAAATGGAGCTGTCCTTCCCATAGGCTTTGAGGTGGGGATAGCAAGCGGGCGTGGACGTATCCTCTTTCTCCTCCTCTGAGCTGAAGTGCTCATCTGTGTTTAACATGACAAGGCAAAAAGAAAAACATGAAAAGTCACGACTGAGTAATAGTGTGTGTGGCATCCGATAAGAGTTTGTTGATAGGTAAGAACTTCCACTCACGATTTTCACTCACAGTCCAGCCTTCCTCTTCCTCTTTGATGATTACTTGAATCTCCGGTGTCTCACAACTATAGTCGGGACTCGCTGGTGCTTTTTTTGAATCATGATGTGGCAAATTCTGGTCATCATAGTTTTCATTTAAGCTCAGTGACAATGGATCTTGGAGTTCAGGATCCTGTTGAGAAATAAAGACACAGACATGCGTGCTCAGAAACCAACATCTTTAATGCTTTCAGTAACAATCTTCACAAGTTCAGGGTAGCTGCAGTAAAACAAAAGACATTATACATTGTAACACAAACTTAATCTGAAAAATAATTCTGAGAAAACACTTACAAAATTCGGTATATGCAAAAATGTAGCTTCATACGTACTTAAGGATACAATAAACATGGTGAGGTTAGACAAGTATTTCCACATTCATCATAGCAGACTAATACAAATGTCCCATTGTTACAACATGGGGGCGTTCATATATTGTTCCAAGAATGTGTCCTGCAATTCCACTCCTGTAGCCTCACATTAGGTTTGACAGTCTATTTCACACCTTACAGACAGGTAAACTCGTTCCGACACGTTGTCGCCACTGTGTTTATTGTTACGGCAATTTCCATTCATAGAGCTTCACGAGAAATTCAATTGAAAATCTGAAGCAACATCTTTAATCTCGAGCCGCAGGCTACTGTGACAGCACAACATCTCTAAAGCAGTCAAAACAAAGTAAACGAGCTGAAAATTCAGTGTCTATTTGAACTCATGTGCTTCAAAATTACTTGTTTTGTGCCCCATCTTGTATTTTCTATTTCCAGGTTTCTTTTGTATTCCACTGATGTTAACCGCTCTTGCTTGTCTCATTTTATTGACATATTCTATCAGTTATTGATCGTGCAATTGTCTGAGTCTTTTGTGATTTGACTCCCTTCCAAAGGTCTTGTCTTTTCAATAAACTTGGAGCAATGTGGACAATGTACAAGGGTTCACTCCTTCCTTGTACACAACATAAATGTAAAAGTTATTTCTGTTGCACATTTCAAGCAGAAACGAACAACCCTAACCGAGCTAACTGGATTTAAATCAACTCAGTCAGGTGTATTGTTCATATCTCATCTCTTATACCAGAATAGGTCCCGTTTAGACTACATATCACTTGTTCAAGGGAATGATGGCAAACAAAAACAAACAATATTAAGAACAAAGTGCATTACATCTATATAAATATATGTGGATTATGATGGTAAATAAAATCATATTGCAGTTATTTTGATTGCGATGCCATTCACGCTTATTAACAATGATCATTTTTGCATCATAATTTTAATTTAGACTTTTAATTAAACAATTAAAATCATGATGCACCATACAAACATGTTCTCATACACCTGGAGAACAACATTTGTGATCCAGGACATCTCTGCAGCAACACAGTACTTTTAATATAACGCTGTCTGTTTGACCTTTATCAGAAACTTGCAGTTTCTTGCAATAAGTATAAGTATAGTACAAGTATACTAAAGTATAATTAATCAATGCAAAAACAGACAAAAACAAAACATATTTATAAGAAACAGTCGGTTTTGTGCAGCCACTGACAGATGGCGGAAGCGACTGAGATTTTGACATACTAGGAACTCCAATCTTAAACGCATAAAACCAATAATTACAGCAGGGTGCTGCCTTAAATAAACTTGTTTTGTTACGCTGGCTATTATTATCCTTAACACAATGTGTGTCTATGTGTCTGATATTGCCTTTACTATCTCTATAACACGACAGAGGCCCTGGTACTTCCTCACAGTCTGGAGTCAATAAATCATTTTCCCCCGGATAAGTTAATGTCACTGAATGCATCGCTAGTAGTTTTTTTTTTTTAACAAAAAACGTCACTAGCTAACGAGCTAGCCCAGCTATTCTGCTGATGTCAATCAGAGCAGGTGTTAACATGTAGGAATGAAAGCGGCTTGTTGTTTGCAAACAAACGTCACCTCAGTCGACCCGCACCTAGCAAGGTACTTCTTTTTATATCTGCATTCCAGGTTAACGAACTGTGTCAGTTAGCTAGTGAACTATAACAGTTAAGCTACATCCAAAAACCCGCAACAAACGGCAGCTCGCGGTGTCATTAACAGCCCGAATAACGGCTAAATAGTCTACGTTACCTCAAACATAGTGCGCCAGATTTGAAGGATGTCATAAGAAAAACCAGGGTGAAGACTAAATGAAGCTAAGTTGTGGCGTTATCCTGGATGAGCGCTGCTGTCTAGCTAAACTGTGTTGCGCCACCACTTCTTCTTCGTGGGGTTTTTTTTTGCAGCGGTTTCTGTCAGTAACGGCAGCTCACACACGCTGGAGGGCGCATACCGCCACCTGCTGGTCAAAACGGGGTATGACATATAAATGATTTGATAGATAGATAGATGGCGCAAATCACACATCATCCAATTTAGGACAGTGGAAATTTAGAAAATGGCAAATTAAAAAGTTCTTACAGGTCCAGATCATACTAAGATATTTAAGTTAACTAAAATACTAACAGTAAAAAGAAAATAAAAATGAAATGAATCTGTAAAAATCTGTTTAGGTTGTAAAAAACATACATAATGGGTAAAATATAAAAAGTTCCAAGTAAATAAAATAAATACAGCAATGAGTAAATAAATAAAAGCTGTAATGATATTGTATTATTATCTTTTGTAATACTTGTTTATGTCGATGTTTTATATTGTCTAAACAAAGAGCTGCTAACTGTGTTTTGTTGTGTCTGAAACAATGACAATAAACATCTATTCTACATTCAGTACAAATACAATGAAAATATAAGGGCAGATATAGAAGCAATAACAAACAATAAAGTACTGTATACAATATGCATAAAAACAATAAAATAGAACGTTCCCAACAATAGAATACTATGTGCAATAAAATGCTTAGGTAGTAATGAAATAAATTACAAATAAAAATATTGAGGGTTTTGTATAGTCGAAACAACAAATGCTGGTCGTCATTTCACCACATATCAGCGATGAAGACACCCATTTGGGAATAATGGGAATAATGAGTGTCTCCTGAACCTTGTGACTCCAAAAAATGAAGCACTGTTTACTTCTGGCCAAGGTGTAAGCTACTTTTTCATGTATCTCGCATCATTTTGCATCCCCTCAAGGTGAGAGCTGCTGGGCGCTCGTCATCTTATTCGTTTTTCTCTTCTCATTATTGCATTTATCACTTTGTTTTTCCCCGACACTCCAAAGGGACTCTAAACATTCTAATCTTTTAAGCTGCTGTATACCTCTGAATGTAAAGTGGGTGTCCATTATTTTACCTGCTCTGTACCCTGAATTATAACCAATCCAGTCATTTTTTACCTGTTGAAATAGTTTTAAAGGGCCAATACAACTCATGAAAGGCTGTATTTTACCTGCCATAAAGTGATTTCAGCTCCTAGCTTGTGACTGAAAGGTTGTTTCTGCATCAAATTGACTTAATTTTACCCTTGGTGGTTATATTTGACAGATTATAGCCCACTCACTTCTTCTTACCTGTTGAAATACCTTTAAATGGCCAATACAACTCATAAAAGGCAATAGTCCATCTGAAAAAAAGTGATTTCAGCTCATACCTTGGGACTGAAGGTTGTTTCTGCATCATATTCACTTGATTTCACACTTGGTGGTCATATTTGACAAGTTATAACCAATCCAGTATTTTTTTACCTGTCGATATACCTTTAAAGGGCCAATACAACTCATAAAAGGCAGTATTTCACCTGCAAAAAAAGGGATTTCAGCTCATACCTTGGGACTGAAAGGTTGTTTCTGCATCATATTCACTTGATTTCATTCTTGGTGGTTATATTTGTCAGATTATAACCAATCCAGTCATTTTTTACCTGTCGATATACCTTTAAAGGGCCAATACAACTCATAAAAGGCTGTATTTCACCTGCACAAAAGTGATCGTAGCTCCTAGCTTGTGACTGAAAGGTTGTTTCTGCGTCAAATTTACTTCATTTTACCCTTGGTGGTTGTATTTGACAGATAATAGCCCACTCAGTCCTTCTTACTTGTTGAAATGGCCAATACAACTCACAAAAGGCCATAGTTCACCTGAAAAAAAGTTATTTCAGCTCATACCTTGGGACTGAAGGTTGTTTCTGCATCATATTCACTTGATTTCACACTTGGTGGTTATATTTGACAAGTTATAACCTATCCAGTAATTTTTTACCTGTTGAAATACCTTTAAAGGGCCAATACAACTCATAAAAGGCTATATTTCACCTGCAAAAAAAGGGATTTCAGCTCATACCTTGGGACTGAAAGGTTGTTTCTGCATCATATTCACTTGATTTCATTCTTGGTGGTTATACTTGTCAGATTATAATCAATCCAGTCATTTTTTACCTGTCGATATACCCTTTAAAGGGCCAATACAACTCATAAAAGGCAGTATTTCACCTGCACAAAAGTGATCGTAGCTCCTAGCTTGTGACTGAAAGGTTTTTTCTGCATCAAATTGACTTCATTTTAGCCTTGGTAGTTATAATTGACAGATTATAGCCCACTCACTTATTATTTGACTGATTATATTATAACCTATACCATAACATGTCTTACCGGCAGAATGTGTGCTCTGATGTTGACTCAGGACTATCTGAAGACACACTGAGACTTAACTCACTATTTATACAACATGTTCTCCCCCTGACGTGTAAGTTAATGGGTTACTGTCAGAGTCAGAGCTTCAGGAATCAGCTCTGAACTTTGAACTTCAAAAAGCCACATGTCAGAAATCAGCTGTGGCTCACAGGCATTACAACATCACGGAGGAAGAGCTGCTGTGTCCTCCTCCTCCTCCTCCTCTGCTGCTGCAGCTGCTGCGGGCTCTCAGGTGAGTGAGACCACTGATGACCGTTCACCCGCATGACACGCTGACGTGCGCGTGGGAGTGTGCGTGGGAGGGCTCTCCACAGCAGCAGCAGCAGCAGCAGTGCGGGGTGCCATGGTGACAACTACCGAAGCAGAAACACTCCTCTGCTCCGTAGATCGTTTGATTCAGTGTTGACCGACGAGAAGTTATTACAGCAGACGGTAATGTCATCCTCCAGCCTGTCAGCTGCCAGAGGCCGCTCCTGAGGCAGGTAAACTGACGTTTTTAATGGATGACGTTGTTAGCAGTTGCTCACTTTAGCACAGGTAACTCAGCACTACGCGTCACTAACTGCTAAGGTAGCTTGTGCTCTCTCTCCAGCTGGCACATCAGTCTTACAGCCAACGACTGCACATCTCGGTATGAGTAACATCAGTGAATTATTACTCACGAAGCTAAGCTAGCTAACGTCTGTATCCATCGAGCTATCCTGTCAGAGTTACAGCAGGATGTGGTTAGTTAACGTTACCTGCTAGCAAAGTAGCTACGTTAGCTAATTAGACCAAACGAGCTGTCAGCGTCTAAATTAATGTGAGGTTTTCGCTTTCGGTGCTGACAGGCTTCGTTGTTTGTTGTTTAATAACGTTATCTGTACATTAGCTACGTTTTTGACCCATTGCTATCATGACAACAGCTCATTGTAAATAAAATAACGTAACCAAATTCAGCTGAAAGTGCTGCATTAGCTAGCTAACCGCTAAAATTATTCGTATGCCTTTTCCTCATCCAGACATATGTTTACTCAGTGACATCCAGTATTAATCAGCATTACGCCTGTTAAAGGAGCAAGTCTGTGTTTTGGGGGAAATTTAAGCTAGCATAGCTCCTTATCCACAACTGATGTAGCTATGCTTTATATTAATGCTGCAGACCACTTTCAAACACCTTCCGGGTAGTTTAACATCATGCGATGTGTTTTGCTAACCGCTGCAGGGAACTACTGCTTCCTGTATACTTCTATAATCATATTTCACACTCTTTTCAAAATCTACTCTGCAGTCATTTTCATCAGAGTCACATTATCTATATGGGCTGTAAAGATTTTTCTGTGTTTCTCTGTTTTATAACACTGTAAACTGGGTTTGTATTACAGATGCAGGTTACATATCAGACAGATGCATTTTCTCCCTATAATGGAGAAATTACATGATCAGTTTTCATCAGAAGAGCCCGACCGATGAAGGATTTTTAAGGCCTATACCGATACAAATAATTGGTGATTTAAAAATCCGATATATGTAACAAAACATAAGCAGATTTCCTTAACATTAGTTATTTATAGTTATTTATGAGTCCTCACTGAAATGATATGATAATGCAGTTTAAAAATAAACTTGTTTGTTTTATTGTCACAACAGAACAGAGGAACATCAAAATATATTACAGGGTTTGTGGCGTTCTAAACATGAGTGTTGCCAACAGAGACGTTGTAGAGCAGCGAGGCACTCACTGTTTTAGTGTGCGAGCTACTTTCAGAATGACCAGGTCAAAATGATCTACCTACATAAAGAATACTAAACATCTATTTAGATATACATACACTGAGTATACTTTATATTACACTATGCATAACTGATATTGAGAGAGTAATGTAACCCTTGGTATTGCACATAAAATCAGTCATTAATACTGCACACAGTTTTACACGCCGGGAGCTGCTGGTTTTCTCCATAAAGTTTCTGAATGACTGAAAAATGAACTCTCCCTGCGTGCATTCTTTCATGGGCAGTAACGTTAATAGCTCCTCTTTTGCAGCCATATCTGTAAACACAATCCAAAAGGAAATGAACAAATGGGCTGTATCACTGGTGTATTCTTTTGTAACCTTGTTGCTCCTCTTATCCAGACTTGGATATGTTGCACCAGATGGAGTGGGATTCATCAGATGACGGTCTGGGAGCAGTAATGGACGACCCCCCTCACACACTCGAACCGGCTCAGTCAAAGCCCTCCCCCGACATCTCAGAGCATGAATTTTCGTGTCACTGTTGCTACGACATCTTGGTGAACCCCACCACCCTGACCTGCGGCCATAACTTCTGCCGCCACTGTCTGGCCCTGTGGTGGGAGTCCTCTCACAAAAATGAGTGCCCGGAGTGCCGGGAGAAGTGGGAAGGCTTTCCTAAAATCAACATACTGCTGAGGTATGCTCTTCACAGCCTGACCATATCAGGGAACCAATGTTTGATTTTCTGACCACAGAATTCACATTTCTCTCATGTACAGTAGAGAACAGAGACCTACTGTCAACCTCAGAAAACACAAAGTACGTGTGTCTGCGAGTGGATATCATTTGAAACTATGTGGTACTAGTGGTTATATAACATCTGACTGTCTGTCCGTGCCTTCCAAGAATGCTGTTTTCCACTGGGACAGTGACATTTTCATCATGTTTACATGCACACTAGTGTCCCAGTTTCGAGTCTCGCCACATTCAGAGTTTCATGTTTACACTAGACACAGAGAAACCTGGTTATTCAGCTCCATGTGTACATGGTGATAATAATATCCTGATGTATGACTTGTGGTTAAGCATGTTTTTGACTCCTACACAAACAGTCGAAGATCAATTGAGTTTGGCGCCTCTCTAACTGAGTTGGCACTCTGCTGGCTTCAGCTTCTCTGCTTAATGATGAATCATGTTTGCTCCACGTTATCAGTAGCAGACTCTCCCTGTCAGCATGTGGACCGCAACATGTTTATGCTTTATATGGCGCAGCATGGTTTCACTTTCACAAGACTCCAAAACAACTTTGTGAAGTCACATACTTACTAAAGGTGTTTTAATCATTAGTCAGGAATGTAGTGGGTAAAAGGATGATGAGAAACTTGTGGACACTTGTGAAACAACCAGCCACCACCAACCCCGTCAGTGAAGCAGGAAACGATTGTTTGACCAACATTTGAATGTAAATGACGCATTTACTGTAACACCGAAAGAATCAGGAAGTGATGCAAAGTGTCTGACACAGTTAGTGCACAGCGTTGTAGCGTGAAATAACAGGATTGACTTTGTTTTCACATGTCGGAGTAAGTTGGACCAAGGGGTCAAATTCAACACATAGATCATTACATTGTCTGCAGTTAGATCTGACATTGTGATGTGTCGCACAGAAAGACACATGCTGACTGTTTACTAGAAGCATAGCATAGAGGAAGCAAAGTGTGAAAGTGGCTTTAGAGGAATTGCCACAAAACTTTCTCAAGCAAAAGAAAAATCCCAAACAACACAACCAGACTGTCACCACCTCTTTAGTTTGTTCTCTTGTAGATGATTTATATTTAATCTACTAATTTCACTTAATGCTTCTCTCTCTAGGGACGCAACTGACAAGCTGTTCACTGAGGTCATTCAGCGGAGGAGAGCAGAGATCCAGGCAAACCCCAAAATCTCCCGCAGCTTGCTGGCCTTCCAGAGGTTAGAAAGATATAATCTGTGATACGAGCTGATTTTGTGTAAAGCCTTGGGCTGAAAAAGTGCTCTACTGATGTAGCATTGCAATCCTAAAACATTGTGTAACTCGCAATGAACACTTTAAAACATAAAGGATCAAAACTGAGGCAGCAGAACTCAGAATTTATTTATTATCTCCTCTTTTTTTTAATCTGCTGCCTACATTAGGCCGGCAGCAGACACACACTTTGATGTCTAGTCTGGTAGAGTTCACATTTTACAATGATCATGACATCATGAACTTGCCCTGTGTCTGATCTGTTCTGTTGTATTTGATACCTTTTGTTGTCTGAAGCAAAAGAGCTGACATGCATTAAATATCAACATGTTTGTAGGTACGGTGACAACTTGGGTAGATCCAGGACAAACCAGCACAAAGGAGCGGGCTTCTTCTTCTCTGGAGTCCTGACTGCACTCACGTGTGTCGCTGTAAGTTCTCAACAGCAAAGAAAACAAACTCAAATATGGTCTGTATCTAACATATCAGGTGCTATTGACTGTGTATCAGTGTCGCCATGGTGTGAGGGTGATTGATGAGGCACACAGTAACACAAATGATATGTTAAAGTAAGAATGTTTGGGAATGTTTTTTAAATCATGTGCACATGGCTTTCATTTCTTATTAAATATTATAAATTATTCAGTAAAGATCAGACTCTTCATGAAGTTTTGTATATAGATACATTTTTCTGTGACAGTGATTGTAAGTTGTTGTGGAGGAAATTGTTGTAAATACCTGTGATGTTAAACAAACCGAATATTCAGTGAAACTGTGTTTAGTTTAAATTAGATTAATTACATTTAGTTTAATATTAGTTTTCATTATTGGATCGGTAAATTAGATTCATGGTCTGTAAGATGCAGTGTCCAGTTAGTGGATACTTTCTTTGCAATGGCGCGCTGCTAATCAATGATATTTTGTAATACACAATATCTAAAGAGTTGTCTTTGCATGTGCCCACGTTTTTACTCCATGGCATTGTAAAATGCACCTGCTGAGGTCACCGCAGTCGTGATTGAAGAGGTCGGTTCATATCATGTAGACAGACCATGTTTATTTTGTCCATGTGGCACCCGGGAGCAACGTCACTGTGTGTTTTGCCGTGTGACAGTACATTTGTGTGTGTGTGTGTGTGTGTGTGTGTGCTGTTGGGTAAGAATGTAAATAGAACAGCATGGTCTTAATTTCGTCCACAGTTCATTAATGAATTTCATGACTGAATCAAGTCATTCAGAGAAGACGGGCCTGAGCCACAAGCATCAGATTATTTCAGATGCATTTATCTCCAGCAACCTGAGACGTGTTAAGTTTTATCTATAATTAGCTGATGACAGCTGATCTATCAGAATCTGTCATGCTTGATCACATCAAGTGGACATGAAACTTCAACTTAATCAGTATTTACATGTTGAGCTAATTATTTAGTTATATTAGGTCCATTTCATATACAACAGTCCCTTGCTGGTCTGGGTTCAACCTCCCCTAAACTCAAATTAAGACACATTTTATTTCCAAAACTAAAGAAGTATCGGATTCTTTTTCGCATATTGTTTTTTTGTTTTTTTCAGAATGTTACAGCAGTGGGGGTAAATTTTCATGCATGGCAGTCATATTTTGGAGTTTTATTTTTAGTAATGCTTATTGTTCTTTGTTTAGAAGTGACCTTGTTCTCAAGAGGAGACATTATGTGCTTATTTGATACTCTGCTGCAGGGTTAAGTCAAACACATACAGTGGCCTCTGCTGGCAGTGGCTGATTCATGCAAGACACAGTTAATGAATCTAGTGGAGACACACCAGGTTGGCACCAGACTGGCTTAGGAGGGATTCGTGCCACCATGCAGACCTGTAAAACTCGTCCTTGCATCCAAATACCAAAACGCACCCTGGTGCAGTATAAGCCGGGTAAATGAGTGATCACTGTACTGTGTTTTAATAACTGTGTGTGTTTCCAGGTGATGGTGCTGGTGTATCACTGGAGCAGCGGTGCGGTCGACCAGCATGACCCTCTGATCAGTAAACCTGTGTCTCGCTGGACGCCGGAGGAAGTCGTGTCCTGGCTGGATCACCTGGGTCCCTGGGCCCAGCTTTACAGGGAGCCCTTCCAGCAGGAGAACGTCAATGGGAGGTAGATAAATCACGTAGAATATTATTACACTACAGTTTTTGTTGACTTTGTTTGACTAGATTTCAACATTCAGACACATTACCTCCTCCAAGACAGAGAGTTTAGCCATATTTATTAATATTAACTGTAGAACTGTAGTACATTCTTCTATGTTGAGGTTAAGACCTGCAAAGTCCCCCAAAGTACATAATGAGTGTTGCAGCTCATGCTGTAGATTATTATGTTCGTGCCATGTGGTGATTATTTCTTTGCGTTAGGCTGCTGTTGATGCTGGGGGATGAAGAGTTATTAAAACCTCCTTACAACATCGAAAATCAGGCTCACCGACGAGCGGTTCTGGCTGAACTGGACAGAATTAAAACCCTGGGGGTCAAACCTCCGCAGAACCTCTGGGAATACAAGGTAACGAAGTCTGGGCTGCCCCAGAATACACTGCCAATCAATAGCCTTCTCAGAGTATTGATTGAAAATACTTGCCATGTTGGTAATTAATCCCATCCATGTACAACCAAATGACCGCCCACCTTCTCTGTACTCTTGTACTTCCATCACTCTCCTCCAGGCTGCTAATGCAGGGAAGTCTCTGTTCCTGCTGTACGCACTGAAGCGCTCCCCTCGTCTCACACTCTTCTATTTGTATTTATTCGACTACTCGGAAACCTTCCTGCCCTTCCTGCACACCTGCTGTCCGGCCATCGCAAACATCGACCACTCGTTGGAGGGCAGCTTCCTCAACACGCAGGTGAGAGTCTGCGATCTGCCAGATAGAAGGTATCAGTCTTATAAGAGGTAGAATCAGTGGGTACATGTTTATACTTTATGGGGGCGTGATTACATCGATTCACCACCACCTCTTAGTCAGCAAGTCAACAATTGAAAGACCAAAACTGACAAATAATTAGTTTGTTTCTCAGTATTTTCCATCTTCTGTTCCCTGTTAGTGTCACCCCCCAGGAAAGTGTGTTCCTACTGAAGATGTGAATATTTAGAAAAGAGTTGCATATAGATTGTTTCATTTAACACAAATAGCTAGATAACTTCAGCACTGTAGTTTTCAGTAACGGCTACACTAATAGGAGGTAACAGTGTCTTTATTTGGGACTGTTTCCAGCGATATGTCACCCTGTGTAGTCATCTTAATAGTTTTTTACACAACAGTGGACAAAAACAAGGCTTTAAATACACAAAATATTTGTTAGCGGGATCAGTTTATTGTTACTTTTCATGGGATTATCTTAAAAATCTTAGGCAAATATCTTAAAAAATTAGAATAGTTAGAAAGGCATTATGCGATGAGAAGTGATAATTAATATTACAGCTATAATGATTCATTTACAATTGTATGTAGTTATAATGTAGTGTAAGAAAAACTGAAATGACTTCTTCTTCTGCTTCTCTTGTTTTCTGTGATGGTTCTGTGTTCATTAGTTGGAGCCCAGTTGGCGACAGTGGGCAGAGTTTCTTGTGAAGTACCTCCTGCTTCCGTACCAGCTGATAGCAGAGTTTGCTTGGGACTGGCTGGCCGTCCACTACTGGACATCTCGCTTCATTATAGTCAACACCATGTTGCTGTCTGTGCTGGAAGGCTGCGCTCTGTGGAGACTCTGGACAAGAGCCACGATCAGGTAGACGCAGAGGAAACACAGAGCTTTCTGTTTCTGCTTTTATTTTTTTCTCTTTTTGATACACAGTCAAATATAGACAAAGAATGCAGTGAACAATTTTGATCTGCAAGAGCTGCAACGATTGATTAGTTGTCAACTGTGAAATTAACTATTGTGATTGTGTCAATTAATCAGTTAGACTAGTTGAAGTTTGGCTACATACGCTAACTTAGATTTTCCACTTTCCTCAGGTCTCTGCCGGACAAGATGTGGAACCACTTGTGGAAGATGTTATCTCAGGGGTTCGCGTTCGCCATCATGTGGCCTTTTGTCCCGCAGTTTGTGTGCAACTGCCTCTTCTACTGGGCTCTGTACTTCAGCCCCATTATTAATATAGACCTGGTGGTGCAGCAACTGATGCACCCAGAGACACAGGCACCGTAACAAACTGCATGCAGTCAGCGCCCAATTTAACGCCGTACACATCACAGCAAATAAAATAGCCAGAAATCCAGTTGCTGAAGTGGACAAGTGTTTATTTTTGGCAGTGAAATCACATGAGACTGGCTTCTTTGCTGTTGGGAGGGAAGTTTTCTGGCTTCCAGTCTTGTCGGGTTGCCATGTGGAACAAAAGAGGCATTGAGCTATTGTGGGAGCAACAAAGCCAACAAGATGAGAACGGGTGAGATATCTGTGGTGTTATTGATAAAGAGAGATTACCGCAGCGATCTCTCTCTGCGTGCACAGTGCATTCACAAACCACATTGCCTAAAAAAAAGGTCCAGAGGGCAGTTATGCAAATGATTAATCATGTTCCAGCACCGGTGGTAGTAAGGACGGCCTCGTAAGGAGTTTCCTGACAGCTTTGTAGCACTAAGATCTCTGTGACCTGTTTGGCTAAAAATGTCTTAATAATCCACAGCCAGTTAAATGAACAACTGCAGCTTTAAAAGTATCTGGTTGAAGGAAACCGTTTTATAGTAAGTTACAAATTCTTATCCTGCATAAATTTCGACGATGTTCTTCGGGTCTTCAGGGCAGGTTGACTGTGATCTCGGTCCTGCAGAGCTGTCTGAACTGTAGAGCGCTGCGAGGTTTCGCAACATGATCGTGAAATGTGTCAAATGTTGAAG
>CAEMYA010000034.1:310646-338365 GCA_903131615.1 Diplodus sargus
ACCTGAAAGTCTTACTGTTGTTGAGTTGAGTTACATAATCGTGTTTATTACACCTGTGTCTTCTTTCAATAAGACTGTATTTCCATATGATACTTTGGAATGTAATAGGCTGTCTCTTGTGCGTTTGTAGCCTCGAGTGGTGGGTTTCTTCCAGTTCAACTCTTCTCCTCAGCCGCCGGGGTACATCACATATCTGTCCTCTGCTCTGCAGGCTCTGAAAAGGGGTAAGAAGACGTCATACGGCACAAGCCGGTTCATTTGTAAAGAAGTAGTGGATTATAAATGGTCTTGTTTGGGAAACTTCATCATTTTAACACTGAAGATAAGAGGGATTGGGCTTTGAATGAAAAATGTACAATGATGGATAAAATGGATTAATGTTAATGTTGTATGTTCAGTCTTGGCTTTATCGAATGTGCTGAAAGTGAGTTTATAAAGGACGGATGTTTTCAGTCTTCTCTGTTTACCTGGCGCAGATTTCCGTGGTGCTGTACGTTTCGGGGTTGTGACCAACAGACAGGTGGCCGAGGCCATCCAACTGCAGGACGATGAAACAGTTTACCTTTACAGAAGATTAAACTCCTCTTTGGTAAGTAAAAGTCAGCAGGCCATGAAAGTGTGCAGTGAAAATGACTGTAATTTCGGGAGTATACTCAGGGACGGGGATTGTTTTCTTCTGTCAGATCTTCCCTCGAAGCGAGCGCAACTTCACATCAGAGGCCATCTGTAGCTGGGTGTTCGAACACCACGAGACCGTCCTCCACTGGCTGCAGCCTCCGGGAACGAAGTCCCGCCTCCTGGAACGTGAGCTGACTAAAGGACCGGCGCTGCTGCTGTTCCTGCCACACAATCCGCTCGGGTCCAGCCCCAGTCCCATACTGCAGCAGGTGAGCAGGGAATGGAGTAAGAGCTACTTCCTGTTCTTGATCTGTGGAGATACATTTCTAAATACAGTTTTTATTTGTGAACAAGTCTACTTAACGCTGCAGTCAGTAAGTGGTAAAGTTGTAGCTATAAATCTGGAAGTCTTGTTCGATGGTGACATCTGTTTTGATGCTCATGTCAAAAGGTTGTACATTCCTCGTTCCTCCAAATATATACCTTTACAAAAATGAGATCTTATTATCCTCTGTCGACCCGGAGATAATTATCCATGTACACAACTGCAACTCCATCTATCAATGTTTAAGAGCAACATCTTTCAGTTGTGTCCGCAAAGATCTCAACAAATTCAAGACCACATCCCGTCTTTTGTCCTTCAGGTTGCAGACATCGCTGTGCGTTATCATTCCTGTGAAAACAAAGACCACTCCAGCTCGGACACGAGTTTCACCTCCCACTCGCAGTGCTGCCAGTCAGTCCCTCTCCCAGAGTCCAGCACCAGTGTGTGTGAGGTGTGCCTCCGCTTGTCCCGGTCGCTCCTGACCGGCTCCTCCGTATGCTGCTCCTTCTCCTCCGCGGCTCAGGGAGGAGACGCGCTGCAGTCGTATCTCAGACACTGCTGCCTGCACCAAGAATCGGACCCCGCGTCCATCAAAACCGCAACCTCATTGGGCTGTAGCAACTTCCTGAACGGCTACAGCCCCTTTACTCAATACAGTGCCTGCTGTAGGAAAGTTAAACCTCAACTCAATGAATCACAAACCAAAGAGGAGCCAGACATGCAAAGAGTTCCCCTCGCGCCCCCATCTTCGTCCATACCTCCACCCTCTGGCCCTCAGCAGGAAGCAGACGGGATCACAGGGCTCTGGTGTCAGACCAACAGGACGCTCAGGTTTTACGTGCTGGACGTCGCTCTGAACTGGCCGTTGGCGGTGAGGCTCGGAGCAACGGGCAACAAAAGTGCTTCTCCACACCAGGAGGCTGGTGGTGGGAGCGGTGACGGGTCGTTTGCAGCTATTGTGAACCTGAAGGACGAGGTTCATTATGTTCTCCACCGCAATCCACAAACCACACTGACCGAGTCTCTGGGTAAGACTGTGTTTCATTCACACCACACGGCTCTGTTCGGCTCGTAGCTCGGAAAGAAAGTCACTGAACACACACCAACACATTTGTGATGATGTTGATGTTACAAGTTGTGTATAACTTTAATAAATGCTCTTATGTAAATCTAATAAAAATAGACATTTTATTAAAGGCTGTAGCTGCTCATGTTAGTTTTGAGGCAGTTAAACATGTTTAGATTTAAATGTAGAAGGTCTTGTCTGGATTTCATGCGTGAAAGTCCACCAAGTTGGATGCAGCTGTAGTTTAGAAACACATTTCTGAGATCTGTGTTAATGGTACACACAGTTACAGTGTATGTGTCATTTTTGTGAACGTTGAATGGAAAGCTACAGAGTCTATTCAGCGTGTGGTCACCATGTCTATTTGAATCTCCTGATTCTGTGGACTCGGTCTGGTGCTGTTTCACAGTTTTGCATATTATGCACATCATCTGAGATATCTCAGTTTCATTGTTGTTTGCATAGTTTGAGACCACAAAGAAACTGGTGCAGCAGCCTTTACAGTCCTGTGTGAGAGTACAGTTTTTATCTTTAAACTTTAACAATGTCTTTTTGGCTCCTAGAGTATAATGATGTCATGGTGATCTGCTTTTTAAAGTTTCTCATGAACAGAGAAGATAAAACAATTCTGCATGTGTTTCTTGATCCACTGTTATCTGTAAACACCAGGCAGCATTTGCCAGTTTATTAATTTCTGTCATGAAAAAGTCCCATAGGACAAACCTTTTATATGATTGCTATGTTGAAGGCTGCCTTTGTGCAATTGTTGAGTGTCTGGCATCCAAGAATTGAGCAAAAGTAAAAAAGTTACTAGTTTAAGCTGATTAAAAGATTGTGTCATGATTGAATATGAGTCTAGAAGTAATTCTCTGCTCTCATCGTCTGATTAAAGAGGCCTTCATCAGGAACTTCAGTGCTCCATACAGCCTCCTCCAGAGACACCTGGTGGGAGAGGAAGAGCGGAAAGCCGGCGAGGGGGAAACCAGGCATCCAGACAAACACCAGCACTCGTCGCCTCGCCTCCTCATCACAGAACTGAACACTGCCTCCTTCCTGCCTTCTGTCATGGACGTCCAAAAGGTGAGAAAAGACTCAAACACTGGCCGCGTCCCAAACCAGCCGACGCTGAATGGGAGTAGATTACACAACTCCCCAAAAAGTCAGTTCACTTTCATTTCCTCATCCAACAGTGTTCATGGTGCGCGTGCTTTGTATAGTGACTGATGTTCCGTCTGAAGGTGAACTGTGTTGAGTTCATGGACCTGAGCTGCTGTCTGTTCTCCTGTAGGATGTTCTGCTGTTCTACTACACTCAGTGGTGTGGATTTTGTTCTGTTCTCAACCACGTCCTCATCCAGCTGGCCAGGTTATTACAGGGAAACAGCACCATCACTGTCGCCAGGTACACTGTGTTTAAATCTTAGTCAGTACAGGTTTATGTGTCCCTACAGTGTGTTTTGATTAAGAAAGAAAGAAAGAATGTAAGTTAGTTTAAGGATCTAATATTGATATTAACATTTAGAAGAGACGTGTAAATAACACATCCTCATTTTGTTTGTGCAGGGTGAATGTTGCTCGTAACGACCTTCCATGGGAGTTCATGGTGGATCACGTTCCCTCTATTCTTCTATTTCCCAAATACAGGTAAGAGAGACAAACGCAAATTCACTGACATTTGCATTTCCCAGTAGTCCCTGGACATTTGACTGGCAGTGACCACAGGACGTGTGTCAGAGCTGATTCTGGAAACTGCTTTGATAACTGATGATATTAATAACGATTATTTTCACGAGTTCACAAAGTCAAAAAAGAGGGAAAATGCTGATCACAGTCTCCCAGAGCCCAACGTGACGTCTTCAGATGACTTATTTTGTGCAACCAAAAACCCAAAGACTCTTTCTTTACATCATAAATGACGAAGAAAAGCAGCAAATCATTGAATTTTAGGAGCTGGAACCAACAAATGTTTACAAAACTGACTGAAACGACTTGTTGATTATCAAAATAGTTGGTGAGGAGTTTTCCTTCGATTGACACACGTGAGGATTATTGTTTTATGTGTGTATTTATTTTTGTCTCATGTGAAAGTGCAGTTTTACACCGTTAATTAGACAACGCAAACAATTTGAAGACATCCTTTTGGACTTTAGGACTTTTAGTTTTGCATCATTTTACAGCCCAGATAGTTAATCAGAAAATGATTTTCTTGATCAACTTATAAGTGAATCGCTAGTTGCAGCTTTAGTTCAACACAACACAGGCCCTGATATTAACATCCATCTGGAGCCCGATATTATGTGTCTCACATGAGTCTCAACCAGATCAGATCTCACTTTCCCATTCTCACGTCAGCTACACCGGGAAGGTTTAAGGGAGTCAGTCTCCTCACGGACACAAAATAAGTTTATCAGTGTATCTTTAATAATTTGGGCCGTCTTATTAACTCGGCAAACATTATACATAATGAATTTCAGCAGAAGTGTTTTCACTCTTGTTTTCTCTGTTCTTTTCCTCAAGAAAACATTTTAGTGTGAAGTTTCCTGACGACCTGCCCATCACATTACCAAACCTCCTTCGCTTCATCCTGCAGCACTCTGGCTCCGTACAATACGCAGACAAACCAGCGACGCCTTCTAGCGAGGCGGAGGGCGAGGGTGACATCTTCCGTGCCGAGTTTCTGGCACTCCAGCATGAGGTTCAAACGCTGCGTCACGCCCGCGAACGTCTCTCCCAACAGCTGGCGCAGCTGTGGCGTGACAACAGGCGGCTGACGTTTGACACTCGCACCTTAGAGGCCAAGAACTCAGAGCTGCAGCAGGAACGACAGAACTTAGAGGAGCAGCACCGGGAGAAAAGCAGGCAGCTCGGCGAGGCGGTGAGGCGGCTGCAGGACCTGGCAGACGCCTCTGAAAACCTGCTGAATGAGAACACACTGCTCAGGGTCCTGCTGAGGGCGCTGAAGGGCAGGACGGAGGCTAAAGAGCAGGTGGAGGTGGAGAGGAAAGAGGCAGAACAGAAAAGAAGCCATATGGCGTCATGACAACGAAGTCCGTAGGGAATCTTGAGAGCGAGAGTAGAGAAAAGCGGGCCAGGAAACGAAGACAAAGGAGGTGAAACAGGAGGGATTTCTGAGCTAAATGAAGCTGAGCAGAGGAGGTCATTCGAAGCCCTCGGGGCAAAGACCTAGAAATGTTGTCATGAGAGGAAAAGAGGAAGAAACGACAGCTTTGATCTGTCAGGAGAACATCTAAGACTGCTGCTGAGGCAGGATAGATGTGAGGAAACACTTAAAAGAAGTAGCGAGCAAAAACATCAGTGTTGGTCAGAGTCGGAGTGGGATGATCCACTCTTAGGAACACACTAGTATGGGAACTAAGTGCCAACTGTCCAATTTTAAAAACAATACTACTCAGTCCTGACGCTGTGCTTTCACAAATGTAATGTCTGGTGAAGTGTGAAGACGTAAGAGTTGATCGTAGCGCACAGAGCCCTGCAGCCAGACCGGACCCTCCCTGAGTCACTGGAAGCTCTTAGGCAATAGCTGATATTTAAATAAAGGCCCAGATAATAGCCAGCATGAACAAATAAAGGCCAGGTAAAGGTAAACAGTGTTTACAGGTGAAGGTAGGAAACTGCCTACCACATGTTCCCGAAACCCAAAGTGACGTCCTCATATTGTTTGTTTCGTCTGATCAGCAGTTTAAAACCTGAACGTCTTCTTTCACACAAGACGATTAAGTAAAATCAGCAAATCCTCCTGCGTGTAGAGCAGCAATTTTGAGATACTAGATTAATTGTTTTGGATCATTTTTTTAGTAAACGTCAAACGTTTTCTGAAAAGTCAGGATTTTTGCTGCTTTTCTTTGAGATTCATGATCATAAGTGAAGAGTCTTCTGGTTTTTAACTGGCGGTTGGACAATAAAAGCAGTTTGAAGATTTCACTTTGGGCTCTGGAAGATTTTGAGCACTCAACATTTTGTTGACAAACATGATAATGGACATATTAATTGATAATGAAGATAATCGTTGGTTGCAACATCAGCAGAACGACAGAGTTGCTCAGTTTCTCTTTTTGTTCGCTGACACAATACTTTCAAATTCTAGTTAACTCCAGTTGTTCCCTCTTTGCGGTACTAAAAAGTGAAGCTACAGCAACACAACTCAACACCTCCTGATGATTCACACAATAAAAATCCATCTATAAAAGGAAGGATGCTGAAGGTGTTGAGTTTCATTCACAGACGTTTATTTGGAAGGAAAAAGGTGAAACACGTTAAACTACATTTTATGAAGGACTGAGCAACAGGAAGTTACAGTGTGCACTCACCTGCTGCTCTACAGGCTGAGAGACAGTGACAGCAGGTAAATGCACGACTTCAGGTCAGCGAGGTGGAATCTGGCTGCAGGGGGGAGAGAGACGGCTGCTGATGAAGCCGAGACGTATTTAACACTGAAGACGTGTCGCCTGCTCTCTCAGCGGCAGGCGAGCCCGGAGCACTTGAAATAATTAGCAAGATTTTTCTGGTTTTGTTTTCTGTTTTATTTTGAAGGGGATATAATGCTTTTGTTAAACGGATCTATTTTTACAGGAATCATTGAGACTCTAAAATATTATTTCTTTGTAACTATTCAGGTATTAAGAATGAGATGCTGCAATTGTTTACATGTGAAATATTGCACCTGTTTTTACTGATTAAAAAAAAAATCTTTCATCTTATTGGCCTCTTGTGTTTTATCGTGGTCGGCGTCTAATTGTTGGAATTGGTTGTGGATTTAAAACATTTGTTCTGTGTCGGAGATACAGAATCAACCTTATATTTTTCTTCATGACAATAATTCCTCTTTTTTAATGGCCTCAGATGTACCGTTTAAACTTTCTAAGTGTGTACAAATCATGGTAATATCTGCATTTTAGAAAGGGGAATGAATTTGGGGAAAGCAACAGTTTTTGATACAATTATCAGTCATCGCCATCAAATTCATTCCTTCTTCCACTAGTTTTAAGCTTCAAAGGCTGCTCACAAATGGATTAAGAGCTGGATGGAAGTACCTTGATCTTTCACTTTAGTGTAACTTACAGTACCTCAGTTAAAAGTAGAAGTCTTACATTCAACATCCTGTACAAGAAGTAAAGTTAAATATAAGAAGTGTTTATTCAGAACGGCTCATTTTGAAGTCAAATAAATGAAATTACTGGATTATAACTAGTGATGCGTTCAGGTGTTACTCTTTTCTAGTAAAGGCACATTAAAACTTTTTTCTATATTACTTTATGTCGGCGTAACGATGTAATCTCAATCTGCTAAGTAACTAGAAAATAGTGTCCAGTAAATGTAGCGGAGAATAAAGTAGCGACAATATCTGCTTCCAAAATGAAGTGGTTTAGAAATATGAAGATGAATTAACTAATTTACTGTATGTAGCTCATTAATCTGATTGTATTCTGGTTGAAAACAATGTAAAATGTCTTGTTTATGTAAATAAATGTATACAAGTGGCTGCACTTCACTCAGAACACAACACACATCCTGTTTGACTCACCAGAAGATGGCAGCACTTGTTAGTCGCAACTCATTCTCACTTCTTGTTACAAAAGGGAACAAGATAGATTGATTTATTCATAAATAAGACACTTTAAGACAATTTAAATGTTGTAATATTTCTATATTAACACCAGGTACTCTGTGGTTTTGTGGTTCACTTACATCAAATCCAGGGTGGTGTCGCACACTGAACATATTGCTGAAGTCTCATTGTGTGGCACTTCCCTCAGATCACCTGTGGGGAAACTGGCTCCTGATCAGTGAGTGAAAGCAGCCTGCAGCGTTCACCTGCGAGCCAGTCAGGGCGTGACAACACTGTTTGTGAAGGCTGAAGAGACGTTGGAGAACGTGGCACACAGGAGAGACTCATTCTGATCTCCATCTGTCTTTTCATTACTATCCAATAATCTATGATTCTCTGTAGATATTTTGTTTTGTGTGTATGTTTTCACGTTTGTTGTGGCTGGTTGGTGAGTATTTACAGCCAGTAAACTGAGACAATATTGTAAGAACTCCCTGAGACATTGTGAGCTGTGATTCTTGGCTGCATAAGTAAAATTGACCATGACACCCAAAATAAATGATTTTGTTTTACTTCGACTGTTCGGGTGGTTAAAGAGAATTGCAGAAGACATGCAGGGTTAGTGTGAAGCGTTTAGACTTCCATTTAACATGTTTCACATTCACTAAACTTACTAACACATGAATCTAATCTAATCTAATCTAATTAACTGTGCACTTCTGTTTTACTAGTGTTTGGTATAAACTACAGTGTCCAGTGGAGGTGTTGAAGTGTTCTAGAATAATATTAATAATACAGACTTTATTTACTTCTCTCTCAAAAGGAAAATACTACTTTTGTCTTTTCATTTAATTTTCAAGTAAAACACAGAAACATTTCAAACCTCCTCTTTAAGGATATTTATACCGATGGGATCGCTGACACAGTCGAACCCATGAACTGTGCTGCTCGTCCGTTAAAGAGTTAAACACCAGATCTAATTTGCAGGAGCATGTGCTGTTAATTTCAGTCTGAACGGAAGATTATTTGTCCTCTGAGCCACAGAGACGGCTGTATGTTTTCCAACACACCAGCAGTTGAACATCTTTGCTGCAGTAGCCTGTAAAAAAAAAAAGATCCCTCTCATTCATCACTTACGAGCCTGTTTAAGTGTGTTATGGTGTCTGCAGAGACTCCGCCCTCTGTCTTTACTTATTCTTATTATTTTTGTTTGTTTCTGGGCGTCAACATCCTGATGAAAGACGCTTTGGGCTGATGAGACTCAATTATCAGCTGTCTTTGCTTACAAAAGCATTTAAAAGTTTAAAATGTACTGTCATCACATCTATTCAAATCCATGTATGTGCATGACAGTAAGATGATATTGAATTAATCCTTCTAACCCAGAAAGAAGTGGATAAGAAGAGAAAAAAAGAGTTAAAAACAACAAGTGTGGGCGCAAATTATGATAAAAGCATATTGTGGTAAAGTCAGATTGCATCCAGGAGAGAATTCAGCTGAAAGCTGTTCTCACACACTCATCTGGGAAATTGGAAATCTTGAGTTATATATTTTCCTCGCTCATCTGGGTCGAAACAGGGCTGGGTCACAGAAATTCACACAGGCGGTTCCAGCAATCTTATGACTCCTGGACGAAAATAAGGTTGGCAGGGAAGGTGAAGCTCGCGCTGAGAGAAACTGTGTTCGCTGCGGTCAAACATTCCTCCACACAAACTGTGAGTACTCTACCTTTATTATAAAAAAGTCATAGTTGGTTTGTTAAACTAGAGGAATACAGTTGATATTTAGGTATTTGAGCATGTAATCCTTCTTGTTAGGTTGTGAACTTGTCCACACTGCTGCACTATGATTTGTATAATTATAAGTCTCAATACTGTTTGATAAATGCACGTTTAGACAAGAATCACATGTTGTGTCGATTTGTGAGTAAATCACGAGGATCACAAACTGAATAAATAACATTTATTCCACCTATATAATGTCTTTTTATGTTTATGTTATTATGTACAGATAAAGGAAGAACAATTCTTTATTTTCTTGTTCTAAATCTTGTTTTAATTAGTGCTTCCTGTCTATAATATGCTCATGTTGTAGCCTGAATTTACCAAAATCTTTGATTTTAATTGTTTACAGGAATAATGGCGAATGCACAAATGCCTGTTGGTGAGTCTAAACTGAGTGTGTGTGTGTGTGTGTGTGTGTGATATTTGTAGACCAGTAATGTCCTTTAACTATAACTCGTCTGTTAACATCGCTGTCCTCACTGTTCACTGTCTTCTCCATCCTCATTTCATCCAGTGCCGGTCGTCCCGTTGGGGGACGGTCCAGTTCAGGTCGCCTGTCCTAAGTGCCATCAGACAGTTCTGTCCAAGGTGAACTACTCCGCCGGTTTGCTCACCTACCTCTTCTGTGGAGGACTCTTCCTCTGTGGGTAAGAGGGAGCGCTCCATTATAATATATATGAAGACTAAAAGTCCGTGGGTGGGCGGGCAGTGTTTCTAAAAATCCTGACGACGGCTCTGAATGAGAAAGAACTCTATCTTCTCATCTAACTCTAAAAGTAGAAGATTATAGGATTTCAAAGCCATCGCAAGACTCACAAATAATAGCAGGGCTGAAGCTAAAATGTTCAATTTAGCTGTTCAAAAGGGGGCTACACACTGTTAGCATACAGGCTCAACATTTGCACTTACCTGGTGTGATTAAAAGGCTAAACATGAGGGTAACAACAGGAGGTTTACCTGTTTGTCCCAATCTGCTGATCTCAGCATGTAGAGGTGCCATATTAGCAATTTAGCATATTAGCTAAAAGCAATCGAGGCTGACAGAAATTTGTTGCATAGTTTAGTCTGAAGTGTTAGACGAGCACACATATTGACATATAGTTGGAACTACGTTGGAAAGTCTTGATGAGGATTCATCGTCTGAGGACCATGAATGTGTGTTCAAGATATTTCAATCTGGATCAATCTGAAAAACAAGTTAAGCTAACTGCACGCGTGTTTAAATGAGTCTGAACTCGACCAGGTTACACAGCGTAGATGTGACCAGAACAAACTGACCTGTATAACTAATTTAACCACCACCTATCTTTTATTTCAAATAATAGTTTTAAGATAAATGACCAAACAATGTTTAAAATTCTGAATAAATACGATATATTGCATGATTAGTCTGACTGATCCTGACATTCGCTGCTGTCCTCTCCAGCTTTGTCTTAGGTTGCTGTCTCATCCCGTTCTGTGTGGACCGGCTGAGAGACGCGAAGCACACCTGCCCGACCTGCAAGACTGAACTTGGCGTGTATAAACGCTTATAAATTATATTTTGTCTTTTTAACGGCTTTAGGGCCAAACATGCATTGTTTCTGCTTCAATATGTTGTTTGGATCTTGAGACTCGTCATCCTGTCGCTTCATCTCGGCTCTGCAAACTTATCACAGGACATTTTTTCCACTAATTTCTGACATTTTACTGACAAAATTAGGAATCCAGAGAATAACCGGCAGGTTAATCAATAATGTAAATAAGCATTAACTGCAGCACTAACTGATTTGGCGTCCTCAGGGTTAAACTTACAACACGTGAATCAGTCCACCACACTACAGACGGCAGTTGTGATCCTGAATGAACTACTGTTGAAATGTAATTCCAGTGAATCTGACTGTAATAAAAGATCCTTCTGACTCTGTTACATGTCGACTCGAGCCTCTAACTCGGTTGTTGCTGCTTTAAAGTGAAACTCTCGCTAAAATGCAACCTTTTTTTTGTTTATGTATGAGTCAAACCTTTGTATAAAAGCATGATTACGATGAAAGAGGCACTTTTAAGATTTATCGTATTGTCGTTTTCGGGTCAAACTCATTTTCAATGCGAGTGCTACGGGCACTTTAGCGATAGCATCAAAATCTCTATTTTTAAAACACTAAGAAGGCTCGACAACATGAAACTTTACTCGTAGTATCACCAGGGTCTCTACACATGAACACGAGCATTGAGAACATTGTTTGTGGACACAGAGTTACTAAGAAGAAAGTATTTGAACAACTCACCTCAGCAGTAGCTTGTTCTGCTCGCCGCCGTCCTGCCAGCTGAGAAGTGTCGATCTCAGAATGAGATGTAATCTGGAGGACAGTTAAGGTGGAACACTCCTAAAGTTTAGTTCCATATAAATGCATGGGAAGTTTAAAAACGAGCCTCATATAAGAAACAACACTAAAATAAAAAGCCGGAAAAGTCACGTAAGACATCGTGTCACGTTGTTGCCATAAGACAGTAGTTCCACCTTAACTGTCCTCCAGGTTACGCTACAATCAGCTAGCGATACTTCTCGGCTGCCGTGACGGAAGCTAGCGGAGGAAGCTAATGCTAACGTGAGTTGATCTAAAACGTTCTTTTCAGTAAACTCTGTGTCCACAAACAATGTTCTCAGTGCTCGTGTTCATGTGTAGAGACCCTGGTGATACTACGAGCAAAGTTTCATGTTGTGTCGAGTCTTCTTAGTGTTTATAAATAAAGATTTCGATGCTATCGTATAACTGCCCGTAGCACTCCCATTGAAAATGACTTTGACCCAAAAACAAGAATACGGTAAATTCTAAAAATGCCTCTTTCATCGTAATTATGCTTTTACACAAAGGTTTGACTGAGGTACATTCACAACCAAAGCTTAGGTTGCATTTTGTCGAGAGTTTCACTTTAAAGGGTTTCACAAAATCAGATTGGAGAAACGGGTGATGTTCTCTTACTCACAGCTCAGATTTATTAATATATTCATGATAGCTTTGTAACAAGATGTGTTGTTGGTGTTTGTTTCACAGATGAAATGATGTCGCCTTCTGTCAAACCCCTGAATATTAATAAACTACAACCGTGCACACGATGAGCTCCGATGATTTTTACAATCTGAATTTATTAATAACTTCCCACAGCTCCAGACATAATGTTCATTTTAAAGGGAGGCCTGCTCTTAAAAAAAAAGGGGGGGAAACGCAGGATAACAACAACACAAATACAGTAGAAACAATCACCTTCATTTGTCTATTAAGCCTTCATTTTAACGAATAAAACAACTGAACCACCAGGAATGCAAAGTTAAATGTGTCAGAGCACTGAAGGGTTCATTAATCAAGAACACGTTATTAATCTGTATTATAACATGTAGCAAATGCTGTTTTTACGTCACTTGTTTGCGACAGTTATGTTTGAGGTAACTGGCTGTCTGACAGTGTTTCCTCCTAATAGTGAATACACAGTGCATTTATTTATCACATTAAACAGCCACGTGTGGTCCTCAGACAAAAATGTGCTGAGAAGTGATGAGGAGCACGAGGAGGACGAGGACGGAGAAGCCGGCGTCGGCACGGACGCGAACGCCACTGCTGCCTAAAAAAACACACAAACACAGACTCAGATCAGAGATCAGTAACACAGCAAGGCCTGTTCTTCACTACGTTAAGGATAACGTACACAATTTATCAATCCAACGTTAACTATGTTCTGTAATCAGTGTCATACGTGATTATATGAATATATGCTGGAGAGGCAAAGTCGCACCTCTTCCCCTCTTTTATACCTCGTTTCAGAAAAAAATGTGCAGTAGTTAATGGCAAGAAATTATGTTTTGATCCTGTTTAAATTATGCTATGAGGTACACATGATATTTAATTTGAAGGATGATTCAAGAAAGTCGAGTAAGTATGTGACTGTGGATATACGCAATACGTAACAGTCGTCTCATTTAACGCCCACCGTAAGCGAAACGTTATGGAGCCGATTTAATAACCAGCTCACAGAACTGAGAAACTCTCCGTTCACATAACTGCAGCTGTCCACACGAACAGACTTTCACCTTTTTTAATACTTTTTCTACACCAAGGTGACGATCCTGTTGGTGTTGGTGATGGCTATTGTGTGAGACGCCGTAGTTTCACACAAAAGCTCAATGGTTCTTTACCATCTTCACAACAAACTGTGACGTTCTCAAGTTGGAAAAATTATCTTTTAAGTTGAATTGTGCCATGAATTGATGATATTTGTAAAGTGGGATCGAAACATGATTTTCTCTCACCATTAACTACTGTATATATTTTTCTGAATTACGGCCCCATGGTCTCTATCGACCAAAGTCCCACCTCACATTGTTACTGTCCGTTCATACTGTATCTTGACATTCAATTGAACTACTACCATTGTCCCAGTATTCAAGCACCAGGGGAGAATCGAGTTATTGACAAAACTATGTTCAGCTTGTTTGTACTGGACCTTTATCCGGTTGACCTACTACCTCACATACCAAACAAGCATGGATGACTTTTTGAAGCTGTACATTACAAAAAACATATTGCATCAACACCTCTCCAGTCTTTCTTTTTCAATCTAAACTGTACAAATAGCCCGTACCAAATTCTTACAATGGGTGCGACATACTATGGATCATGGGCCCAAGCAAACATATAGGGACGCTAAACTGCTGTATTTCATAGTGCATCAGAAACATGCAGGACATGTTGGACTCATCACTCTAAAAAGGTTGGATGGACTTCCAATCTACCTCACACCTCTCGTAGTATTTAAATCTTGCAACCACAATTTTTTAGGACTCACCGGTGGTGGCAGTTGATCCTGCTGTGGTGCTGGTGGATCCAGACCCAGCAGTAGTTGTCACAGTGTTGGAGGTGGTCGTAGAAGCGCCTGCAGAATTGGAGGTGGTTCCAGAACCAGTGGTCGTAGAAGCCCCTGCAGGGTTGGAGGTGGTTCCAGAACCAGTGGTTGTAGAAGCCACTGCAGAGTTGGAGGTGGTTCCAGAACCGGTGGTCGTGGAAGCCCCTGCAGAGTTGGAGGTGGTTCCAGAACCGGTGGTCGTAGAAGCCCCTGCAGAGTTGGAGGTGGTTCCAGAACCGGTGGTCGTAGAAGCCCCTGCAGAGTTGGAGGTGGTTCCAGAACCGGTGGTCGTAGAAGCCCCTGCAGAGTTGGAGGTGGTTCCAGAGCCGGTGGTCGTAGAAGCCCCTGCAGAGCTGGAGGTGGTTCCAGAACCGGTGGTCGTAGAAGCCCCTGCAGAGTTGGAGGTGGTTGCAGAACCAGGGGTCACAGTAGTAGAACTTGCAGCGTTGGAGGTGGCTGGAGCGGTGGTTGTCGCGTCAGCCCTGCCTCCCGTAAGACCCACTCCGAGTGCTTCAAGCTGTGACTGAGGCTGCGCCCTGATCCAACTCTGTACTAGCGTTTGGTTTTCATAGGACTTCAATTCTGCCACATTTTGGCCGAGAAGACCTTGAACTTCATCAACAGACAGTTGCTGGGGAGAGCAGAGCAGAGAAATGTTATATACCTCACCTCGTTTCCTGTCTGCCTCTTCCTGACTGTGATTACATGCACACAACTATTATTCAGAACATGAAATATTATATTCCAAATTACAGGTCATGTAAACAGCATATTCTGTTTGGGTATTCCAAATCACTAAGATATTCCTAAAGTAGCGTTTTCTGATTAGGACATGTTGGATATGTCGATTTCATTCAGGTTTTCGAAGTATTCTTTGGAGATGTCTACAAGGAATTTGTAAAACGCCTCTCAATTGGGGTTTTTACCACATTTACAACACATGTCCTCTTCCAGGTTAACCGTCAGTTTTGTGAGTGATCCATAGATTTATATAGGAAGTAGATAGACAGATGGAAAGATGGCGGCCATTCAAACCACCGAGAATTGCTCCCCTAGACTTGTTTGCCCGATCTGTTTCCTTTGTACAGACCCTGATCTGCAAGCAAAATCTGATTTTAAGAAAAATCCTGAACTGTCTTTGAGTCAGGGCCTTCAAGTTTGAGGTTTTAAGAGAAAAAACCTTGATGTGTCAGACTGCTGAAGCCATGTGAAGCCACACTGAGCGAGGACTGTGGGTTTTCTCCATCATTACTAACATCGACAGCATGTTGGGAAGGAAGCTCTTAATGAGCAGTATGAAGGGAGGGAACGATTACAGCCAGGAATAGACTGTTTCAAGAACATATGGGCAACAATTATTTTACAACAAATGTTTAAGTTATATTCTTTTTTAATCCTGCAGAATGAACAAGGTATGTTGAACAACTACACATGCAGGTCCCACTGCAACAAAAGGCAATAACAAAATGCTTCACGTACTTCAAGTACTTCAGTCTTCTGTCTTTGGCATTGTTGCCTTTTTAAAACCTCTCAACAATAAATCACAGTTAGAAACAGCCAAACACACACAGACACACCGACACACCGACACACACACACACACACACACACACACACACACACACACACACACACACACACACACACAACTGACCAGTACAACACTCCCATCCAGACTGGTGAAGGTATCCATGTCCATGCTGACGTTGGAGGCCGACAAACTTCGGACGTAGCTTACATTTGCACCCCCTGCAGGCCAGGAAAGAAACAAACAGTGAGTCAACTTTGCTCACATGATTTAGTTCTTCATGCAGTGTGACGATGTGTTCTGGGTCTGTTTGCTTACCGAGGTAATTTCGTTGGAGCTGGTAGGAGGAAAGAGAGACGGTTTGAGAGCGTGTGTTCGTTGCGAACGCCTGACTGGCGATGTTGAACAGTACGGTCTTCTTCTCTGTGGTGCAGTTGGACACGTCCAGGGCGTCGGCGTCTCTGCAGGAGACACAAACACAGTAGAAATGAGAGGAGGAATAGCAGACATTGGATACAGGAGGTAGTACCAAAATGTTATTCCCACACACACTTAATTTGTTGTTTGCTAGGTACATATATGTCACTGTTTTGTTATTTCCTGTTTTATTTTGAAATTCTGCTCTCATGTGTCATGCTTTGTTTTTCATTTCCTCCCTTTGTCTGTTTTCCTGCCCTTTTCACTTCTCACCCCTTCTATATTTAAGTCTGAATCCAAATCTCCACTGGACTTTCTGGAAGTCTATAGAAAGTCCTTCTGAGGGCCCTTATGGACTGAATGAAATGTGAGTTTGGTCAGCATTCAAGACTGGCGAACTTCCAGTGAACACACCTGCAATGTCCACGAGTCTGCAAGTGTGGTGAATGTTTGGATATTTGGATGCAGCCTCTCTTGGTCTGTTCTGTTTTGCCCCTTGTGGTGCAAGGTCCTTGTGCTATTTCTGGTTTGTACTTTTCCTTTTGAGTTTTGAGTTTGGACTGTAATTTGTTTTTATCAACTTTGATTAACAGCTTTATTTTATAAGCTCGTCTCGTGTTTTGTTACCTGCCTGCCTGTGTGCCTTGAGTTTGGGTAAACTTTGTGTAAACCTGACGATATAATCACAACAATCAGCATTTGATATAGTTTAAAGAAAGTTTTTCAAGGCGCCTGACTTTATTCTAACCTCCGATTTTAAAATTTGACTTTGCACTCATAACACAAGCAACATTGGTAAACTCTAATACAAACACGCACAGCTCTGACTTCTTACTTGAGGCTTTGTTGGGAAATGTTCCTCAAAACATCAGCGTCCAGAGAGCACAGGTTGGCTCCTCCAATGGCGTTGAGCTCTGCGCTGCCCAGTTCGTTCCCTTCCGTACTCAGGTACTTAGAGATGATGGCCTCCGCCTAGATGACAAGACACAAGTCACTCACCTGCCTTATTGCACACATACACATAAATACTCTACTTGTTTTACTGGTTTGCTCACCAGGCTCGGGTCCCACGGGCCGTTTGTTGAGTCCATCAACGCAGAGAGCGTGTCGATCTGAGTGATGCTCCACCTGCTGATGTCATTGTTACTGGCCACACGGGACGCTGGGCCTAAGAGCTGAACCTGACTCTCTGGGATGGAGGTGCTGGCAGCGTAAGCCTACAAATATGTGAGAATCAGACAACATAAAAGTTACTTTATCGGTTTGACATTTAATCTTTGGTTCTGTTAATAAAATTGCCTTAACCAGCACCTCTGCCAACACGCCTGAACTTTAACCTCTCAGTTTAAGAACGACGTCCCTTACCTCTGTCAGCTTTCTGAGAACAATGGCCAGGTATTCCTCCTGGTCCACCTTCTGAGTGATCGCATCCAGGTTGTTCTTCACAGTGGCGGCACTGAGGCAGCAGTCAAACTGGTTGATGTCGTCATAGTCGAAGGGGAACGTCTCATCGCTGATGGTCACCATGGTGATGTTTCCCACGGTGCACTCGCTTGCTGAAACACACAGATGCACAAAAAAGTCAAATTTATAAATTCAGGAGGATAAACGAGCAGAGCAGACGGCGGAGGGGCGACTCACCCAGAGATCGCTTTGACTTCTTTCTAATAGACTTTCTTATTTCCCTCCTCAACGCCCTTCGCTTCATTCTGGCCACACCGTTGTTCCTCAGGATCCTCAGGAAGTACCTCAGGAAACGCCTCTTCGTTGTCTGCTCGCAAGAATGAAGCAGACACAGATAGTTAAACAAACACAAGCCACCTACCTCAATACAACAGCAGACAGGTGAGGTAATGCCGCAGATGAACGGGAATAATTAACACATTCATTTGTTACTCACTTTGTCAAAGTTATCATAGAAGGCTGAAGTCAGATACAGCGGTAACATGCCGAGGTCCTCCAGAGTCTGTTGATTCCACGTTGATGGAGCTCTGGTTAATGAAAAACAGCGAGTATAAAAAGAGTGAAACTCAAATTGAAACAAAAATCCAAAGTTTGACTATTTTTGGGGGAAAGAAACAGAACAATAGGGGAATATCTGAAAGGAAACTGGAGGTTGTTGGCCAGAAATTAATCTGCTGAGAGAGATTTACTGTATCATGAAAAAATTGATGTATTTCTCTGTTGACGTACCCGTATTGTGTTCTCCCGCTCTGCAGCAGAGCTTCAACAGCAGCTGCCTGAGCGCTGGTGAGCTCTGGGCAGTTATTGAGTTTCTCCAAGATGGACGGGTCGGAGTTCTCGATGTACGACCCGTCCAGAATGCAGCACATGTTCCCCATCACCGATATGTTATCCTCAGTCAAACTTGTGCTTGTTATACCCTTATAAAATTAAAATAAGTGGTAAACATCTGTTAGATTTTCACTGACACTCGATCTGACATTTACTTTAAATAGTTAAATCAGTTGGTTTGTCCTCTGTGATAAACACTTGAATCTTTTCATCGATTTTCATGAAATACAGCATCTCCGTATGTTGGGCCGGACCACAGGACCCGATCAAACCTGCTCTACTAACAGTCTGATCCTTCAAGTCCTGCAGGTTTATTCTGAACTAAACTAAGCGCACATATTTATCTACAAGATCAACACTCTCAACACTACAACCAGACAAGTCAAGGCAATGATTTCAAAACACTTGACCGTGCGATTGTAGGAGTATTGTTCCTTCTCAATGCTCTTTTGACGCTTGAATAAAAAGAAAAATCCTGAATTTTGATCAATGTGATTCAGTTTAACCCCTTGTGTCAAATAAAAAAATCAGATCATAGCAAAAAAAGTAAAAGTGAAGATAGATTCTGAAACAGCAAACCACAAAAGAATTCTCTGTTGTTGCTCCAACCCAAAATTTTATTTAAATTATTGAATCGGCCACCTCAGAAATGTGAGTAAACCGTTATGTAGTGCTTTAATGTTCCTTCTGGTAAATAGTTCAATTAATTCAACACAGGGGCATTTCTGAGAAAGACGGTTTGATTTAGAGCAATCTGCCACTTTTTCATCCATCTCATTTCCGAGCCACGATGACACCTTGCGTGAATAATGTGCACAACATCTGGCGTGTCCTGTAATGTAACTGGAACCAGTGTTTTCTATTGAAGGAGGACATTAATAGGTCAGCAGCTCTATCGAGCAAATACCAATAAAACTATTACTAACACTTCTAAAGCCTTGAAAGTATCCATAACTGCTGCGTCAGTTGTTATGATACCATAATCGTTTCCCTAATAACCTCACAAGTATAGAACGGTTGTGTAAAGTCAGTTTGAGATGTATGTGTGGATGTTTGACTCACCAGGCAGCTCCTGCAATTAGTAAACAGATCGTCCCGTCTGTAGCTGAGGGCGGCGGAGAAGACGGAGAAGTCTGCATCTGCCAGCTGTTGGAAATATGGCCTGCAGCTGGCCTGCGGCACCAGAGAGTAACTGAGGAGACGGAGAGGCTTAGTTAAGAAAAACTGCTCTGATGGTTTCTAACTCCAGTCCGACACAAACGACCCAAAAACTCACTCATAGTACAGCAGCATGTCAGGAGGATAGAGGTCGAAGCTGGTGACATCGCCTTCTACTCTGATGTAGCTGTACATGCAGGTCAGCTGTCGGTGACATGAGCATAAAACCGATATCAGTTCTGTGTGCACTTCTGTTACTGCTCCACTCAGCAGGGGAGAAGAAGTTGAAAAACTGATAAATTAGGTCCACAATTATTGTTGTTTATGTTTTATATTCACCTGAGTCTCCACCAGTCTGACCCGGTTCCTGCCTCTCCTCCGACAGGCTCTGACCAGATTCCTGATTTGTTGTCTCTTAAAGTTCCTCACTCTGGTGCATGTGAACCCCTGCAGCACTGAGGATGACAGACTTCACACACAAACACACAAAAACACAGTTTATCTCCTGTGCGTACTGAGAACCCACCTGACCTGGTTACTTTTAATCTCTCTGCTTCATCGAAAACACTCTCCAGAACTCACTTGTTCGGACTTCCCAGCGCTGCGGTGGCAGTTTCCACGGCTACCACGTCGAAGAACAACTCAACCTGAAGAAAATAGAAACACAGAGTGTGACGACGTGCGGTCCAGGAGCCGTGTTCAGGACCAAAGGTGTGCGTTTCGGGGCTGCGTCCTCTTACCTGCTGCCGTCTCCATTTCTTCTTGTTGAGTCTGGTGACGACGGCGTTGCTGTTGGAGAAGCCGAGCAGCAGAGCACGAGGGATCTCAGTGGCCAGTTCATCTGGAACGTTCTGGATGATCGTCTCACTGTTGCTGTTCACGGATATGATCTGAGTGAGGATGTGGAAAAGTGAGGTTAACGAGTCCCGCTGCCTTGTAGTAGTGCGGTCACAAGGTGTGCTCTACCTAACAGATGTAAGGTGGCGAGCAAACATTAAAAAAATTCAATTTCCTTTACAGGACACAGCAAAACAGTAAAGATTTACAATTCAGAGGTGTAGAAGTGCAGGTAAGATGACCTGGGAACAGAATTTAGATTAGATTAGCTTAGTTTAAATCAAGGAATGAACAAAGATACAAGAATACAGTAGATACTCCAATATTTTGGTACATGGATAAATACAATTTAAATCAATTACTATATATTAAGTAACATAAAACATAAAAAAGCGGTTGTCTAATGTGAGCAGAGAGAGATGATGACCTGCGACTTGTCCATCCAAATAAAATAATATTAAAAACACAGATTGCAACATTACAATAAACAGTGGAAATTATAAAATGAAACCATTTTTCAAAGATGTTTATCAAGTGTTACAATAGAATCCTTAAGAATAAATAAATAAAGCCGTTTTACCTGAGTGACGAAGGTCTGCTGGACGATCTGAGGAGCGGACGTCAGGTGTGTCACAAACGAGGGATTCTGGGACGCAGTGATCAGCTGAGAGCCGCTGATGCTGCTGAACGTCGTGGCAGGAATTCCCGTAACGAGAGAGCCCAGCATGAGCAGCGCTGACGCGTTGGTGATCTGGTGAAATGGAAGCAGAGCAACTGTGAGACGGCTTTGCACTCACAGACAGACAAACCATTGCACCTCAAATCAAATCTCATGGTTCAGCCGACAGACTGCAGCTTACCTGCATCATCCCTGAAGACATCAGAGACCTGATGATGGCCTTGGCCTGACCTTCGCTCCAGCCGTTCACGCTGCTGAGGACGCCGATGGAAGCGATCAAGTCCTGAGGCCTGATCATCGCGATCTGACCGGTGGATATGCCGGTGCTCTCGCTGCCGAGGGCAGAAATGACCGAGGCGTCAATGTTGTCGCCGAAGTTACTCGACAGAGCTGCAGCGACCTGCAGAGGAAAAAAGACAATCAAACTTTGTCAGCTTCAACTATGATTTTAGCATAAAATAGAGCAGTGTTTGTGCAAGTTTTTTATTAAAGCTTTCATCAAATATACCTTCATCAGAAATTTGGATTTTAACTGGGCACGTGTAACTCCCTAAAATTAATTATATCCCACCAAAAAACATACCAGGATAAATCAAAGCTGTTCAGTGTTTCAGTTATTTTCCTTCATTCAAGTTTTTCCTTCTGGCAGATCTGTCTGCATGCGGGAAACTGCACGCATCAGCCAAAATATAAGTGTGTGTTTCTGTGTTTTCATCACCTGTGGGTCCAGGTCTGTACAGAGAGTGGTCAGGTTGTACAGAACTATTTCACTTTGTCCTGCGTTCAGCTGGAGGAACGCTGGACCAGGAACGACACACCGAAACACCAGAGGAAGACTGCAGAGAAAGAGAGAGAGAGGAATCCGTTACACACAAATGGTGTAGTATCGTTCACGTACGTAGTGGTGGAAGAAGTATTAAGATGCTTGTGGCTGACAGGCAAAAACACATTTGAAAGGTTTAGACTCACAGTAAGGGATTGAAGTTGCTGTCCTGCTGATAAATGAGCTCAGTGTAGTAGTTGGTGACGTTGGCAGGTAAGACGGAGTGGTTGAAGAGTGCGATGTTGAGCGGGTTCACTGTGAACACCTGGATATTCTGCAGAAGAAAACGGTGGGTGTTACTTTATTAATCCGTATATCTTTAGCTCATGATCCCCTCAAACTGTGTTCAGTACCTGTGCAGAGCCGAATGCCTGAAGGTCCTCCAGAGTGAGGAAAGAAATGAACGAGCCGATGTACTCGGCAAACCAGGCTGTGGAGTTCAGTTCTGGGTCAGACTGGCTGTAACACCTCGGCACGGTCGCTACAACGACAGATTACAAATATTTACATGGAGGATTTTTCTAAGGAAGTGAAGATAAAGAAAGAAAGTGGGAACAAATCAACAGAGAGTCCTACACCAGCCCCTTTAACCTCAATTGATATCGTCCCTTTATCTTAAATATACTCAGTTTTGTTGTCAATGTTTGTATCTACACCTTTTCTTGAAGAAAAATATGAACAATTATTATTTTGTTAGCATTTAGCTATCAAAGCACCAATTCTACCTTAAAATATGTGTATTTGAACGTGCCGCTGTTCTCCTCCACTCACCAAACACACAACACCAGAACACATTCACTGAGAAATATTGGTGACGTAACATCGCTAGATTTGTCGCTGGAAGTCGTTGCTTAGTTGGAAACGAGACTGCAGGTGTGTGTTAGTCTGAGGGCTGACCTGAGACGAGGTACGACCTGATGGTGTTGAAAAAGTCTTCCCTTGTGAAGTCTGCAGCGGTGTAGTTGTATTCACCAAGAACTGAGACGCTGAAAAACAAAATGAAACCAGAATTATTTGAAAATATACATTTCTCACAAAAAGAGCACATAGTGTTGTGTAAACCACACGTACAGCTTCTGGAAGGCCACGCAGGAGGCGTTGTGTGTCACGTTGGAGCCGATCAGAGTCTTACTGAGGAACACCAAGTAGTTGGGAAGGCGTCGGTCAAACCAGGCGTCAGCCTCTGACCTGCTGGAGCTGCTGAGAGCGACGGGCCAGACGCAAGGCAGCGTGGGCCGCCGCACCACCGCCGGGAGAGACTCCTGTAGTGAATATACACAGAAGTGTTTTTACATCATCAGGATCTGCGTTTTTTTGTGTGTTTATCTGTGAGTCGTAGTACATACAGTCTCCAGGAACACGGGTGTCTGGACGTAGTTGTTGTAGATCACACAGAGCTCGGCGTCATTGTCGACAACGTCAGGACGGCGAAGTAAATCCCCGAGATGTGACGGAGGCATGGAGTTCACCAGCTAGAGGAGCAGCAAACATTCAGTAACTCATCCTCTACCTGCTCTCAAAATGAAAACCGCGATTACTTTCTTTTAATCCTGTCTTTTACCTGATGCGTCCTGTTGTGAGTCATGAGGGAGATGAAGGTGGTCAGGTTGGGGAACTGGAATCCCATGAACGAGCGCTCGATGAAAGTGTAGAAACTGTGGTTGTAGTTGTCACCGTAGCACTTGAGAGGAACTGGTCCTGGAAAGAAGAAGCGAAACAGATCGACTGTCAAACAAACTTTGATCTGCTAAAAGATTTGTGATGACAGTAGTTTTATTTTGTGACACACTTTTCTTTACCTCTGAGAGACTGAATGATGTGATTGTGGATTTCTTTCTTTGTGACTTCACTGAGCGAGGGGATCGTTGAATTCAGGCCTTCGACTCTGAAACAGAAAACAAATTGACATGTGACGTTTGTCGTACGGGCAAACAGGAACACACAGAATGACTACATTTTAAAACACTCCTCACCCCTGCTGCTCGATGCTGCAGTTTCTTCCCGCCAGAATGCGGAAGAACGGCGGAACGTGGTTTGGCGACAGGTCGACCAGCAGGGGGCTCATCCGGTTGTGGAGCCACAGCGCCACGACTGCATCAGGTACCGTCGAGGTGTTCGAGAGGTCTGCACGGTCAAACACGACTTGCAACATGGCCGACCTCACCGCAGAGGGGATCATGTTTTGATGATTCTGCAGACAAAGAGAAAATAAGGATAAGCAAACAAAGACAGGAAGTTTTCAAAATAAGACGACCGGAACCAGTTTAATTACACCTCGATCAGACCAAATGCAATACTTTATTTTGTTGAATGAACGTAAACATTCACGATAAACGTATGAAATTTATGTCTTTTACTTTATAAACGTAGAAAAATTATATCTGTGCTGTTTCACAAGATGTGATTTAAGAATTGCTGTTCGATTTAACACTCACGCTTATAGCAGGCGAGAAGTCATCGAAGAAGGCCGAGAGGCGCTCGGTGGGGACGTGTTTCATCACCGTGGCAACCTGGACAGAGGAGCTGAGCTGTCCAGGCGTGGCCGACATCTCTGCCAGCTGTCTGACCGTCAGCTGTGGTAAGGCTTCCATCTGAACATGCACACGGACAGATATACAAGTACGACAACACAGGTGAGACAAAAGTAAAGACAGAAGAGAAATAAATATAATAAAAGAGGAGGGAATGTAAGAGGAAGTACCCCGGAGAAGTTGGCGTAGAGCATCCGCAGGTCCTGGAAGGACGCGAGGGCGGAGAAACCTCCGAAGTTCTTCTGCAGCCAATCTCCACTGTTGTTCGTGTTTGAGCTGCAGCTGATATCTGAACCGCAAGACAAGTTTTACAGGATACTTTAAGCACATCTAATGTGGTGCATCTGGAGAGTCGTAGTTCTGTTTGTATCTCAAGACAAGATGTAAAAGATCGCAGTAATGATGCTATGGATTATGAGATGAATCAGTTTTATCAAAAAATATAGAACTGAATCCAAATTCAATCCAAAAGTTGGGTTCCCTTAAAGAAAAATGTGAATTTCCATTCTGCTCAATGCATTCAGCCTTCATTACTGCTAAGACTACATTTATGTAAGCAGGCAGAGGTGTTTTCGTAGTTTGTGGTTTTGTTATTTCCTGTTTTATTTTGAAGTTCTGCCCTCAGGTTTCATATTTAGCTTTCCATTTCCTTCCTTTGTGTGATTTCCTGTGTTCACCTGCGTCCTATTAGTTAATCAGCCCTTATACTCGTAAATTAAATTTGTAAATTAATCTGTTCGGTTTCCCATCTCGTCCTGCTCATATGTCCATATCCCCATCGTGTCTCTCTGGTTTTTATCGCCCATGTCATTCCTGGTTTGTAATTTGCTTTTCTTTCCCTTCAGTTCTCTGGTTTTGTTTTCTGCCTTTGCACGCCTTCCGCGGTTGCTGTATTTCTGGATTACAATTTTACTGACGTTAGTTATCATCTATGTAGTGCTACACTCAGGCTAACGGTGGTGCAGCGAGAACCTGAGTGCGTCAGGAAACGGACAATAAAGTTCTTGAGGACAACGTGTATAAGTATATTAATTTGTTTTAGGTCATTAGATGTTCTCTTATTTAGCGCTACTCTTAGGCTAAATGTTACACTCTTTGCACTTTGCGAGTTTACATCAATAACAAATGTCCTGATGTGCACATTCCTACCTGTGGTGTTCTGCCTGGTCAGGAAAGCCTTTATGAAGTGTGTGTAGACAAACATCTGCTTTGGAAGTGTCATCTGTGGCTGGACACGGCTCAAAACCTGCACACTGAGTTCAGAAATAAAAACAAAGGGTTGGGTTATACGCACAATACAAAGAACAACAACCAGAGATAGACTTAACGAGGTGACAGTGAATAACTGAGCGTACATCTGCTGGTAGCTGCTGCAGTTCAAACCCTTCGTGGTGAGACATGACAGGAAGTCAGAAGAAACTGCAGGCAGGAATGGAAGAAGACGTCGGTTCAACCACAGCTCGATGAGAGCGGGATTATTGAGGCCGGCTGTGCCGAATGTATCCAATCGGATTTCCCGTATAGCGTCCAAAATCATCATCGCTGCAGGATTTCTGGGGTCGAGAGTCTGCAAGGAGGAAAACACACCTACAGTGTCCAGATCTGATCAGGAATGAGTAACATGAGGAGCGTTGCTGATTCACACCTTGTTGGTAAGAAGATCCAGAGCTTCATCCAGCACACGTGAGGCTTTGGAGAGGAGAAGCTTCCAGACGGGTCTGGAGCTGCTGGAGTTGGAGGAGCGATCACATGTCAACAGCACAGCCAGATCCTCGGCTTTCAGCCCTGACAGCTGTGTTGACCGAGCAGAAAGACAACAGGGTGAGGTGAGATGACAAAATGTGCCAAACAAACAGTTTTATAAGTCAGCAGCTTTTGGACGGCTGTAGATCAGAGATGTGTCGGTGTCTCACCGAGGCACAAGCAAATTCCTCAACAGGGAAGTTACAGAAACTTCCGCTCATCCGTCTGCTGTCCAGGTGGAGCTGCAGCATCGTGCTGGAGTTTTAAAATAAAACAGGAAACGTCAAACATTTACTGACAGTAACTCACAAAAGAATTTAACAAGACGTGGTTTATAAATCTTACCTGTTCACTCCAACACAAATGTCGGTTTCTGTGTAAAATAGGAAGAAATGAGTTTGTGGTGATTATTGACATTCAAATATGTAATTATGTCAAAATGAACCTGCTGAAGCTGTGAGACGACTCACCGTTTGTCATGGTAACCGTGCACTTAGGGAGGAAAGATAAAGAGAGTAATAAGTCTTCTGTCATAAAACTAATTATGAAACTCATCAGAAGAACAAAAATAAAAAATCACATTTAATTACCTCTCCGCTGTAAATGATGCAACCTATAACAAAAGTAATAAAAAACACACATTAAAATGATAAGATTATATAATAACGACACACAGAGACTTTGATACAGCACAGAAGTTATACAGAATGAGTAAATATATTATTTTACGTGATATAAATGTCAATAGTATGTTATATCCTGTTCTCCTCACCTGGTGGTATGTGCCTGGATAAAGTAATCTTGCTGTATGTGATGGATGACACGACATCAAGAGAAACATTCATCATGGCCAAGTCCATTCTGTCAAACCTACAACAGCAACATGTGGGATTAATATCACAATTGTATCACAAAACCTATTAAAACATGTTTATATATAATCAAAGGTAAACAGGAACTTACAGAGTTCTGAATGTTGCACAGGAGAAGTTTCCCTTCAAATACAGAAAACACAGATGATCAACAAACAGTGCAAAATGCAGATTTTGAATAAAGAGGAATCATGTTTGTCTTTTTACCAGCTGGGGCAACATGGTGAGGCTGGACAGGAACTCTGTGAGTTTCTTCTGGTCAGGAGACTGAGTCAGCTGATCAAAGATCTTATTTATGAGGACGTCTCTGTCTGGAAGAGCTGGAAGAGTCAACACCAGCAGCTCTGCAGTCTGATTTGGAGTCAGGAGTCGTAGGACCTCCAGCTACATGGAAGAGCAGGAACAAAAACATATTTACAGCTGCTGAAAATGAAAAGCTACTAGTTTTCTAAAGCCTTGATGTTAGCAGGACTGAAACCTTACAGGGTTAAATTGTGGGTTGAGGTGAAGCAGCTCTTTGAGGGACAAGAACTGTGAGAACGGACCCAGATTCTTCATCAGCCACTCTGCACTGTTGTTGGACACACAGTCTGGACCTGG